>LYUA01000075.1:495680-513793 GCA_002093875.1 Calopteryx splendens | reverse complement strand
ATATATATATATATATATATATATATATATATATATATATATATACGTTTTATTCGCACAATAATGTGAACAAAATATTAATGGAAGCGACTGAAATTTTAGAAGTTCATCAAGTCAGTCCAATTTCCGTTGGTAATTATGGTTTTAATACACTTCTGTTCGATCTTCATACGCTAGTAATACCTATGTTCTACAATTTAAAAGTGGTACTTCAATGATCATTTATAATACTGGTGAAAAACAAGTTGCATCTCCGTAACGACAGCGTGTTACGGCGACCACACTTCACACACCTTATAACGTGTTCAATTTCTCGATCGATCTTTTCTTGTGTATAAATTGGTTTCTCCTCCACATACATTACGCCGAAGAAGTTCGTTATCATCTGCTGTGTATTTATTCCACATTAGGAATGCGAGGCAGTTTTTTTTGGCCCTGATAATATCGCAGGAGTCCTTCGCAAGCATGCCGATCAGTCTGGGTAGAATCAATAAGGTACCATTTATTTTTTTGCCTCAATAGGTAAACAGTGCAACGAAAAGGACGCATGTATCTACAAAGTAACCAAAAACACAGCAAGTTCTCTTTAAGGGAAAAGAATTTCTCTTAGACCGCATACGACATGAATACCAAAACATTTAAAGCATTCTTGATGGCGATCTCCTTGTTCCGCCAGGTCCTTCGATTGTGCTGGAAGTATTTACGGTTATTTGCGATGGAACGGTCTGGGATTCAACCGTTGCTTCGTGAGGATTTATCCGCCCTCACCCTCCCCTCCCGTTCAGGGAGATGCTCTATATTACCCTCCCCAACTTTCATGACTCTCGCCAGCGTTATCGCGTTCTCCCACGCGCAGAAAATGGACAGTAAGGAATCTCGTATTTTATTGGACAAGGGAGTGAGAGAGCGAGAGCTTCATTCGGCGCGAAGTATAATAATACGTAATTTAAGACTACCCCAACCGCAGATATCCAAATTGGAGAGGACGAGGGTTTTGATGCATAAGTAATAAAACGGTCATCGTTTACATTTCTCATAATTTAACAAGGCCAGAGAAATATGCACGACGCCAGTATTTTCCGGCATTTCCAACAGTCACCTATTTTAAAATTCACAATCAAAAACGTAATTTTTACATGCTGAGATTCTACATTTTCCATAACGTTACCGTCGTTAATTAAACACAACAAACACCTCGTAAAAGTGTTGGACACTCTTAAGTTATGCCATTTCCAACCATCACTTTTCTAAATCCTACCTCCAATACATATAAGTATGATTTGGATAAGTCACGAATTTCATTTTTGGGACTGGCATTCTCACCAAACCCCAACAATTTTTATGGAATGGAGTTCGTTATCAGACGGACTGCTATGTATTTTTTTTAACCTAAGGCTCGGTCCGGATTCATTCGATGGCGTCGTTACCTCACCGCCACCAGGCCACCTTGACGAGTATGGGATTCCACTTCGGACCCAATTCGTCGAAAACCTGAGAAGATGGTGGGGGGGGGAGGAGCGGGGGGCAGTTCCAATATGCCATTTAAAGAGCCTTCGTAATTTTACGGCCTTAATGTTACCAAACGCATATCAATGGATGCAGACTATCCTAAAGTTGAGAGGTTACTTGAAATGCATGTTGGAATTGGCCCTCTGACAATCTGCACAGAGAGATTGTTTTTTTACTTAAATCTAGTCGTGGTGATCTAATAGGTAAGAGCACCCAGGCCACCCAAAGAAGAACACACGGTTAAAAACCCCTATATAATACACCCCTGGCTCCATTCCGGTGGTGTGACTGTCTGGTGACTAGGAGCTTGGAAACCATTGGTGGCATAGGGTTAAGGAACTGCCCCCATCCCCCCTCCACCACGAATACGTGCCATTACATTCCGCGGAGAGGGTAAGACTCGAGTTACGAGAATAACCCTAGCCTCCCCTAATCTCGTACAATGAGCTAACCTTTGAATTTATCACCTTGGGAGGATTTGCTGATTAGGTATCCTAACATGTCCACAGTAAAAAAACAAAGGCCTACTAAAATTGTCCTTATTGGATATAAAAATATTAAACAGCCTTTGAGCTATGAATGCCGCTTGATAAACGAGTCAAGCGCATTCTCTTTTATCGTACGTCGGCCGAGGTGATAAGTTAAAATTTGGCTCATTAAAATCTGACTTGCGCAACGCGAGATTTCCACGCGGCACCAACGGACTTAATTTCTTTTAAACAAAAATAGATCTGGTTTCAAAGAGGTCGACCTCCTTCGAACGAAAGCGCCAAATTCACAAGAAAAGTTCTTTTTGGACCTCTATTATCTGACCGTAATTCGGTCCTGCGCCAATTTTCCTGACCCGATATCATCGCATTATAAGGAGCTGAAAAATTTAAGCCCTCGGGTGGGTAAATTACTTTTCGATCTCATTGATCACCCCAAAGGTTATTCACCGGGTTGAATCTCGGGATATTCTTATCCAAATGACGCATTGATCCACTAAATACATCATATCGACCCCCAGGTGTAGATCAGACCCAGGTGTAGAGTGACCTTTTTTTAGGGTTTCAAAGGGTGTGATAAATAGAAATGAACATAATATGGAAGAAAAAAACACTTGACCTCTTTGCATAAATTATAACCCTGAAATATCTCCTCGAAAAAAATAAAAATGACATTCCTTATTTGCGCGACTTTGCTGTCTATTCTGATTACCATTGCAGTATCCCTGTCGATTGAAGTGGTCGAGGGCTAGAGATGACAGCTCATTTTTATATTTGGGAAATATTTTAAGTAATATCAACTCTAGAGCGATGTATGCAGCAGAAGTCGTTCCCGCAAGAGGATCATTAGTTCAATACAATAATAACCCCCATATTCCAAAGATGAAAGAAGATATATACTACCTAACTGGCAGGTTTAATTACTCGTTTTCACCGGTCGCGAAGACAGGAAAATTTAGGATAAAGACGCCCGCGCCCGTGATGCAACTCACCTTGCGTTCATAAGTTGACCTCACCTTGAGTTCAAAATTTGAAAATCTCTTAAGAAATACGCAACGAATGTTTAGCTCCGGAGGCTACTTTCTCAAACAGCCCATGCCACACGCCCTCGTGGATTATTCAGAGGGTGAGGTATGTGTGAATCGAAGTCCCTCGGCAGAATATTCATTAATTTATACGGGGCGATGATATGGACGGGAAGAAAAACGGACGAAGGAGTTCTCGGTATGGCAGAAGAGAAGGTTGGTGGGGGAAATCCGAGGAAGACGGGAAAAATGGATGCGGGGCGTATTGAGTGACAACGGATTATTAAAGACTGCGATAGAAAAGAGGAGAATGTTGGGCGAACGGAGGAAAAGAATATGAACGTTGGACGGGATGAAGGGAGACAGAGTGTAAGCGGAGTTGAAGAATGGTCTATTGTTGAGTAGGGTGCTATGTTCTCTGTGTCGTGTAAGCCGTACATTAGTGGTGTCGACCAAAAACCTACTCTAACTGGTGGACTACTACCACCGTTAATAATAAGTAAAAGGGACGATAAATATGAAATTGTAGGATGACGATGGCCTCATTCGTCCGCTGAGATTACGAATTTCGGGTCGCGATAGCCTAGAGAGCTGAGCGTTGGGCTCTTCCCACAAGGTTACCCTCCATAGGACTCGGGTTCGATTCTCGGGGATTTTCAAAACCCCCACCATCACTCAAGCTGTGCTATTTTCAGTGACAATTGGGAAACCGCATGCACAAGGAAAGGAACCCCCGCTACCCTGAATGTTGATTTCGTACGTCTTAGGGTGCATTACGATGCGAGCTCTACCCTCACCTATAGACCCAATCATCGCGTGGATTACTGCGTTAATTACGAGTTAACAAATTTAAACTCACGACGTCACATTTATGTTAAATTGGGAAGAGGACGTGCTCCTCGAGGCAGATTCCTTCAAGTCAAAAATACATCCGATTGCTACGCAAATAAATTTTCCTCGCGCGCTAAATATTTGCATGAGACAAACGATATAACAATTTCACTTGTTATGGACGCCGAAAATTGAAGCGAAAGTTTTAAAAATCCCACGGAAGACGAGAAACGAGAAAGTCACGAGCGAAACTAATAATTATGCAAGGAATCGCCCGTCGAGGAGGCCGTTTTTGGGAATGAGAAATGAGAATCTTCGATGAGAGGGGAACGACTGAGCTCGGAGAGTCTCTTCGGCTGGAACGCATGCGAGACTCCTATCATAGGTCGAATTGTCACTAAAAATACAAGACTCAGAAAGTTTCGCACCGACCCGTCGCTCCATCCTCGCATCGCAGCCTAATATTTTTTTGCCAAATGCTATCAAGCGATTAAGAGGACTACGGTCATAAAATTCAATTAATGGCGCATTCCGGCCTGACCCATTAACCCGAACGAAAAATTCTTCAACGCATTTGAAAATACCATAGACAAGAATTAAATGCCATATGTTCGATAGGAATGACTTGATCATTTCATCACACGGTAAATGAATCGTATGAATCCTAAAAAAAAACAAATATAGTTTTGAATTAAGAGAGCGATTTCCAATGTTCATAACGACAGGCCTACCACGAATTTCTGCTTGTTCAGAGGTTTAGGTCGTATAGTTTTCAGAGTTATAAAAATTCCTGAATGGAAGCCAAAAAGACAAGTTTAATAATTTGCAGAATGGACGGGAATCCGTCTGTTTCCCATAAATTAATCCCAAAAAAACCTTCATAAGAGGAAAAAAATTACCACTCTTATCCTCTCAAAAATGAAAGAAATGTGAACAATTAGGTAAAATTGGAGTGCTTAAAATAAACAATAAAAATGGAATCGACTTTTTGTTTTCATAGCTAATGTGATTATGAAACAAAACCTCGTCCACATTTACGGTGCACGCCAGCTGGAACGCCTAAATTTAAAAAAATCCAGCACAACTGGAGGTATCCTGGAACAGGGGTCCAGAATAACGCTGGAGTGATCATCGCGCCAGCATGAATCAACATACCAACGACTTAATTTCGAGAACTTGCGACGCTCCCTGCTCCTGGGGCTTTCAAACTCGAACACTAGTGCATGCACGTCAATGATAACAGCGCATCCTATCTTGAGCGTTTCATGATAAGCGCCTACTCGTAGAATAGGAATGACACGCGTGATCATGATATCCACCGAAGAAACGTTTCGACTTCTTTGTCGCAGAAAACAAGAAAATGGAAGCTTTATAGGAATGGGCACGACTGAAAGACAAAAAAATTTCGAGCTAATAAGAATAGTTCGTTAAAGAGTCATGGATCGAACACAATCGCCAGTAGGGACCCACATAACCTGTAATATGAAATTTAAAATGAGAATATTTTTATTTTCGAGCCGTCACTCCAGTACCTACCAAACGCCTTAAAATAGGTAAGTGTAACGTTTCTAACAGATCCACTACTAATTGGTTGGGATTTGTCCGAAACATATAAAAGTGAATATGCATCAATAACCCGAAAAACTAAAATTTCATAATTAATTCTTTAATAAATGATTAATTCAGGATAACATCATATATAATATGCCTAAATGGAGAGCAATGGGCAGGCCAAGATTTTTCGGGCAAATATTTTTTCTTGAGCGTCGACGAGGAAAATATGAAAAATGCATATTCCTACAATATCCAGCTGCAGGAACGGTTATTATTCCCCAGGATACACCATACCCTCTGATATATGAAGATAATCTATATTCACTAAATTCTCCTCAACCCATTGATCAGAGAGTACCGTATTACTGTAAATTAACAGTGATAAGAATATGTCGTGGTTATAACATATATGCGGAGTGCTCTCGATTGCTTTTTAGATGGAAAAATTTAAATTTTAAATCAGTGTGTCACAACTTGTATTTTGTTTTTCAAAATTATTATTAAATATATGCTCAGTCTTGTATGATTTTGATCCACCGGCCATCGAATCACCGCCAACCGAACGCCATATTTATGCAAATTAAAATTATGATACATAATAGGTTTTCCCTAATATTACGACGCGATAACTTGAATACAAAGAATAAAATAAAAAAATTGAGGTTTAAACATTAGATTCAGCAATGCTTCAGGTATATTTCAGGAGAATAGGTTTTCAATTATTTTAGGCAGAGGCTCAACAAGAAGTTCTGAAAAACTGTGTTATATCTTTACCCTTTCCCCCGGTATCTTTCCATTAATTCTAGAAACGATCTTATGCATAGTGCATTTAAAAATAATTCCAACCTCAGGTAATTAGTAAATAAGACATTCATGACAATCTGATTACATCTAGTGCTCCCCGGCATTAAAAAGGTAAATTTAAAGCGTGTAAACTTGAGAACTGTTCGAGGAAAAATCTCCAAAAAAACCACCTAAAGATTCATCCCATTTCATGCGATTTTTTGCACAAAAATCATCATATCCTCCCTCATAGCTAGTTCCCGGAAATTGGTTTTTTGAAATAGGTTTTACTGCCAACTTGAATGAAAGATGAATACATCTACCTTCCTGTCGGCGATGCATAGCAAGACAGTATAAGATCCGAGAAATACAAAAGGATTCCCGTTTTATAGCGAACTGAGATCAGGGAGGCTACGACGCGGAATCGCTACCGTTATTAGAATTTCGTAGTCAAGGTGCGGGCGAGGACAGGCCACTGGCGAAAGAATGCGGAAGTCATAACACCCCAATAAACTGTTAGCCACCTTGTTGTGGCATGTAAAAAGCAAAAACCACAAGTGACATTCCTATCGGCACGACATAATAGTGCATGGCACGATTACGCAGTGTGTGTTCCTACAAGTTAATTCTCTCTACACAACGGGTCCGCAAAAACCGTTATCTCAAACCAGATGACATATACACCGCTATGTTACATTTCCTTTATTTTTTTAAATAAACGAGATAAACAGTTGTCGACAGAGCAGAGATGGGTGGTTAAAAACATTCGTTTCACCTAAGGCCCCAATAAAAACTGAAGAAGTAAACAGCAACGATGACGATTCACGTCTCCCTGGATACGGTTGTTTGGGGTGTGGAAATCAAAGACTCACCGTGCGCCTCGTTTAATGCGGCTGATATCGCTGCCGTGACGGTGAGCAGGGCCAAGAGGAGTGCGGACGCCTTCGCGTAGACCATTTCTCCGAGAATATCATTTGCAGACGTAATCCGAATGGCCCATTAGAAGCAAAACACACGAGAGGGAGAAGCCGAGGACTTAGTTTTGTCCCTGTCGACGGCCGGGAAACGTCAAGTAAACACCCAAGCACAGACACAAAAGACACACGCGCGCACCAAAGTCGAAGAAGTATATCCACAGCGGGAACGACCAGGTAGTTGAAAAGTGACGAAGTTTGCGAGGGCACGCCACTGGCGAGGAAGCGGGCGGGAGAGAGAGAGAACGGCACGCCGAATCACACGAACGAGGTTTCCTCGGCAGCTGTTGGAGTTCAACTGACTGGTTGAAAAACCACAACACGCGATCGCAGCGCCCGGCCTGGGAGGCGAGGCCGGAAGGGGAAGCAACCAACCAGCCGAACGACCCACCCCCAGACAGCAGTCAAACCGAACCAAAAGACCTCTCTCACACACGCACGGGAGAAAAACAGTGCGGCGGGGGGTTCTGTCGGACTGGGAGGAGGATAGACCCCGTTATGCTTACACGCGCGTGCGGTTGGGCGGAGATAGGGCGACCGCGAGCTTCGGGAAAATCGTGCTCGGTTTACCCTTCCCCGTGAGGACGAAAGGGGGAAGGGGCGAGGTGAACGGATGGATGAAAGCACGATAAACTCCCACCCAATCAGTTGCCAGAGACGTGGGGGTCTCATTCTCTTCGTTTCTCCTTTCCCCTTGGACTCAGGTGCGAATTGATCATGACATTTGAAATCAATTCCACTCAGCGAAGACTCAAAAAGGAAGTGATGGAAGGGAGGTGTCGTCGGCGAAGAAAGCTCCAAGGCGTCGGGTAGTACGTCGTTGCATCTTATCAACGTCAAACCGCCGCGCTGTCAGACAAAACGATATCTCGCAAATTCGTTCGCCGCATTGACAAGGGGTGTTGTCGATGACGTCCTCCGCGAAAAATCCGCGACAGTTGTGGCGCTGAAAGGAAATGGTCGCCGACGTATCGCTGTGTCGCTCACATTTCAAAGGAAGTGGCTACCAGCATTCGAGAAAATCTTCTGGGGTTGAGCATTGCATGGGTTTAATCTCGGAAGGCCACGAGGGAGGATAGCAGATAAGGTTCCTTGTAGCAGAAAATGCGAGATTCATGTCACCTACTAAACACAAGGGTATTAGGGGTGGGTATTGTTTCACAGGACCCTAGAGTAACTTGAGCGGAATCCGGTCTACTGGATTATGAAGCCGGGACGAGATTATGATAAGTTCGGATCCCTGATGGAATGGGGACGGTTTTCAGTGGTTGTCCGGTTCCTAATCTTATAGAGAAAACACAGCGGTCATCGTCGGAAGGATCGTTGGACTTAATTTCAATGCCAGCGCCGGATTTCTCTTCCTACCTCCTCAACCCTTATTCCTACCATCCTCCAATTACCCACCCATTATAAACGAAGCAGAGCATTCCCTCATAACTAATTCCCACGGCCATGCAGCTGAATTCTTGTACGTTTCTAAGGATAGATGGCCGGGGGGACAAACTTCTTTTAAGTCATCTCGCGTTACTACCATTTCTGAGAGCTGTTTTACTTCATTTGCCATTTTGTGGGCAGGGATGCTGAAAGCTTGGAGTTTACTGACGCATGCGAGGGGCGATAGCTCAAGGAAAATTACATACCTACTTAGGTAAGCCTCCAATCGCGAAGGCGAGTTAGGGGATCAAGGAGGATGTGGTGACTATCGCATTTGATCCCCATGCTGGGAAGCCTGATTCTCTAGTCTGTAAAAAACGTAGGAGAGGGTTTGATTGTATTTAGGTTCTTAAATAATCGTGAGAACACAATTTCATCGAATTTTGTTTCGTGGCGCCTATTCTGAAGAGTAGGAAGACGACGACCCTGGCGTTCTCACAAATTCCTTAAAACGAGAGTTAATACCCTTGGTAGTGTTTCTTAACTGGTGCTCCCGAGATAACCAATACTCCGAAAATCTAAACATATTTTACAGAAATAAGAGAAAGAATTAAATGATCAGCTCTAACAACGTAATCGTCCATCTGATTATAGTGTAAAGCCTCCCCTCCCCCGTCAAGTGCTTGCAATAATATTAATACGTTAAAATAAAAAAACAAGGTAAAATGAAAAAAAGTCTACGCTATGTTTTTCTAGTGTTCCTCCGAGTTTCGCGAAATTCGTGCATGGAATTCCCAGGGGAAAGCATGTACGTAGGAGCAAGCATGTAATTGATTTGCTATGCCTATTCGACAATAAAAAAGCTGATAATCAAGTTATAGTGTTACGGACGTACAAGTCCTTCATTCTTTTGCCATGTCTTTATTTTATTTATAGTGTTTATGCAATAGGTTTTTATCGAACTTAAAAAGTCTAAATTTAAAAAAATAGTTCCCCTGTTGCCGCTATTGATTGCTTATCGGCGATCATTTAAAATACGCATGGATTTTTTGCTTCCACGACTTTTTTCGAAAAAGTACACATTTTCCCCTACCAACAAACAATAACTTTGTAACGCTTTCCTCCATGCAAGCTTTTTTTTAACTATACACCCTTTCTCAAATCAAGACAGTAGAAATAAAATATTTCTAAAAAAATTAAGTTCACATGACTATTATTTTGAAAGGAGAGACCGAAATGTTTCCCATCGTGTAGTGGCAAGTTGCGATTGCACGAATGGTGAACCACAACTATAATAAAATTGACAGACATTGGCAATATGAGAGTAGACTAAACTCATTTAGTAATGCCAGAAACATGCTGCATGCATTTCTAATGTTCATTGGTTTTGTTCTGTATCAATGGTTTTGGCCATACGAGTAGTACCTATTTTCAAACGCATATTACGGACAGTAACGGAAATTCTCGCAGCATTTACGTCGTATCCACATGTGCATTAAACGCCGAAATATATATGAACGCGGGTAAAACGATAGCGGGCGATAATTAGTAGACTGTATAAAATCGTCAGAAATATGAGTCAAAGCTGCTGACCCCAGGGTTAACTTCACATTTCCATGAATGTTCTCCTCCCCCTGGCGGCTCTAAGGTTCCCTTCTATGCGCCGAACAGGATCACTGGTTTCGATTTCGAAGGAAGAGCAGGTATGATACGTTTATGCGGAGGCACTAGGCAGAACTGCACTGAATTCCGCGGACGTTCGTCGTTTGACGGACCAAAAAGAAGAAAAACAAAACCCCCCGCTGTGGGTGTCACAAGCCTTTCCCCTGGGGGTGAACCACTCTAATTTTAGGCGGCAAGATAACGAACAACGATGACAAATGCGTCCTTTCTGTTATGAATTATTTGTGCTCTTCGTACGTCAATAGATATCACTGCATAAAGAAAGGGAGAAGTTATCGCAGCATTATTGAAAATCATGAAAAGATCTAGATCCATTATCCACACCCATTATGGTATTGAAATAACCTGATTGATACCCGATAATCAACTCGAAAGTCGGTTTTGTAGGTACCCAGTACTAAGCCCAACGGCGTGTGAAATTCACACTATAGGGTAGGGGGGTCAATTCCTTTCCCTGTGTTGCCTGTGATTTCCCAGGATGGCATGGTACCCGAAAAATCACAGAGTTTGGCTGAGGGACTCCAGAGGCGTGAACCGGAATCGAACCCGGGCCCTCCGGTTAGTAGCCCAGTGTATATATACCCACTGTACTGAAGCGCCCCTCTGACACTCAAGAATAACGCTGAATCGGTCCCCTGCCTGGCCAGGAGCAAGGTTCTCTAAACTGGAACAAAGCTACTGAACCTTAGATAATGACAATTAATATGTAGGTAAATTTATTTAATGAGATCAAAATAACGCTGAATATAGGGTGCAACCAATGAATAAACACATCACAGAAAAGTTCCTTGTTTCATGCAAAAAGCTGCTATTGCAGGGCACAAAGCGCATAGAATAATATAAATTATATAACTAATAGAAAATAAGGAAAAAACGGGATAGAAAATAAGTACTTAAAATGTGGAGTGCTTGGAATTTCTGAGAACACGAATGTCGAATCGAACACGAACATTCAATGATCGATTCAATTTCATTCTAAAGTATTATTCATCTGATTTTAATAGATACATCGAGGTCAATCCCAGTCACACACCACACTCATTGCGCTGAAAACGGTAAAAAATATAGAAAGATCGACTACCGAATAGAGCGATTGAAGGAATCGTAAAATTTGCCTTGAGTTCGAACATTTCCCTCGTAGAAATTGACGACCACAGCAGTGGGAAGCACTTTCATACTAAAACAAAATTTTCTTTCACAGTTTTCTTCTTCCCAGCTACATTTTGACGTTGTCCTAGCACACCCTGCCGGGCGCTTTCTGGGAGGCTTTCGAGGAATTGAGTATGCATGGTTGTGAATCTAATGCAGATAAATACTCCTGTGCGGGCAGCCTAGGGGATCGGGGTAGTTCCCATCGGAAAATTAAAAATCCACATACTTTGCTCATCTCCCTGTTCTTGTCACGCCTATAGTATCCAAGAAACCAATTGCTATATTAAGGTTTTTAAAAATCTTGCAGTAATTATTCTACCAGCTTATATGCACCGTCTACATTTAAACTTAACGTTATGTTTCATAATGCGGCTGAAACTCCAATCCGACGAAAGGGAGAGATGAAGAGACATATTTCTGATAGCTAATCCGGTGAAGAACCAAAGAAGCATAATCCAACAGTAAAGGATTTCATCGCTGAATGGTTTTCACTGAATTCTCACGTCAGATACCCCGATTCGAATCCCGACAGAGGAGGATTTTTTCAGTGAAATTGCGACCCCTATTTTGGTGGGAGAATGGAGAAGGAGAACTCGTCCATCGCCTGGAACGTTAAACTGTGTGACCCCCTTCGTTAAAGACCACAATAACGGCGGCGTGACTTTTCTCTCCGTCTTTCCTCCGCTCCCGAAAATCTTGCCTACCCCAAAATTACCGGCGGCGCAAACGTAGCTGTAGGTCGCCTCCCCGCGGGTATTATTACTATCTGCTACGACAAAGCATCAAACGACACCGGAATTTTTTAAATTTGACCCCCCCATTCCGTTTGCTGTTTCCTTCATCATTAAAAGTGGCTTCCCCCACCTCACCGCTCAAGACTTGCGCAATAAATGACTGCTAACTAGTACGTTTTTCACAATTAGACGTGAACGAACTTGATACCTAGAAGCCAATGAAATATTGTCGGATTTCGGCTAGTTTTACCTCAATTTATCAAGTTCCCCAACCCATTTAACGTATTTTTCAATCCCCGAATGAAAGTACCATCCATTGATGCATATATCTATCTATTCGGTTTTATCTCGCGAGTTGGATGCAGTCCAAATTTGACACAACAATCTGCCAAATATAATTTTATTTGATTTCGTCGATCCCAAAAGTTTACCATATTTATTTTTAGTTCAATAGATCATGGTATCTACTAAGAGGGAGCGAGAGAAAGTACTTATGAAATTATCTTATGAACTTTCCTTTATGAAATACTAGATTCTGCCATTGAAGTTGACAGCAATTCGCAGAAATGAAACATAGAAATAAGTATGTATTCCAAATTAAAGAATGCGGAACCCAAGTCAGATGATGCTTCTCTCAAGTGTTGTCTTACCGAGTTGCAGTCCGAGTGTTGTCTCTGGACAATCTAAAGCTACAATGCACGGGGCAAGTGGTGCGACTGCCGGGACACCATGAACTTTGCGTGGAACCGCAGACGGCATTGGGGAAGGAACTGGTCCCTTTGAATGTCAGCAACGCTGTCACCCATCAAAGCCAACCTCACTGGTTGATTACTGGTTGATTTCGTGTGCCCTCCCAAAGCCAATCAAACTCCAAGCGCTAATTATTCATTATTACATTGCATGCACCTAATTATTTTGTTTACCGAACGTTAAAGGGGGGGAGTTCCATAAATTATTCGTTTCGCGATTTTGTCAGATGCACTTTATTTTGGGATTCCCACAAGCTGTACTTGTTGGACCTGGGTTAGTGTACCATCGGTACCGGTGGTCCAAAATAAAAGTACAACTTGTGACAATCTACACCGATAATCTAACCCGGGTTAATTTAAGAAGGAAGCAGGTGACGCATTATTACCACACCAAACCAATCCTACACACTATGACCCCACACTATATTATAAGCGCCGTGCCGTAAGAAATCTTGAGCGTGGATGATACACCTAATCCATCATCTCACGACCCTCTGACGCTTCAGTTGCTTAAAATACGAGAATAGGTGCGAAGAATAAGCCTGTGCTTGGGATCGCCGTACTCTCGTTAAGGAACACTTGTGAATTAAATGGACCCAACACGCGGCCACGGTGCGCACATCGTGGACAAATCCATTCAAGTTTCTCCTCATAAAACTAAAATAAAGAGATCACATGATGGAGCGTATCAACGTGTTTATCGAACTAATATCTATCGTTCCCTCCCTCTGCTCAGAATTACGTCATAAAAGGTTCATTAACAATTATTCAGTTGAGGTTCGGCATCAAGGATGCAGTGTCATGGGCACCTAAATGGATAGCTATAATAATGTTTAATAGCAGTAATAATACAAATCGTTTCACTTTTCCTTTTGTAAGTTGTATATGATGCTATTAGCTTCTAATACTCCTCCAACTGTTTACAAAAAAATTGCAATTACATATTAGTTTAATTTAACATAAATCATCCCACGGGAGCGAATTAGCTAAAGACAGTGATTGGAATCGAGGGGATAAACGTTCTAGCTTTTCCACTCCTGCAATGGCCCATGCCATTAAGGCGAATGAAAGCATTGTGCGGAAATTCACGATTATTAAAGATAGCGTTGATTTACCACCAAAGGTTAGGCAAATAAGCAGAGTCCCATGTTGCTTATGCGTCGTGTTATGAAAGAAATCAGCGGGCAGACTGGACAATTAGGAAGGAGAGAAGCCATTAAATCACTCTCGGGATTTGGTTTTTGCGAACTGAAGCAGGCTACAGTAGGCAATTGCGAAAGCCTCCAATTTAGAGACGCAAAACATTTCATCAAATAGCGTCGTGCCGGGAAATTGTTACGGGAGGATTGGTCGCTTCGAAATAGGTGGTTGTGCATCACGCGCGCGGCACCAAAAGAAAGACGGGGCATGGCTGGAGATGGGGGAGGGCAGACACGACTCCTTCCTGTGCAATACAACGCGCACCAAATAGCTTTTTCACCATGCGTATGTTTCGAAACTGTGCCTTCCTGGGCAACTCTAGCGCGTAAATAAAGGAGAAATATCACGTGGGAACGAGGACAGGAAACCCGTTTATTTTTTATTGGTTGCGGCGAATGAGTGGATTGCTCGGTTTATTTTTTATAATCTCGATCGCTTTGTTCTCCCTCCCATTCCTCGTTATTTGCGCGTTTAAAATTGCGCCTTACGTCTCGACGCGACAATGCTTCCTTCTGCTCTTCGAACGTGTGATGGAAGAAAATGGCTTCTTATGTCTGACGTTTCATTAGCGCCACGACTCGCCGGCCAATGAAATTGTGATCCATATTTCCTGAACGTATCTTCCATGTGCTGACAAGCCGCGGAGCTGACGAAATGACCAACAAAGAAACTGTGCAAATCGATTAATGGATAAACGAGATCACCAACGTCATTGGTAGCGCACATAATAGAGGGAGATTTTGGACGGTCCCTGAAAACTATTAACAACCGCCGTGAACTCCTACAGCACTTTCTACCAGGACAAACCCTGTTTACTCTTGCCTTATTTCCTTCTTCAGTACCTCATAATTTCTAACCCCCTTCTCGTTGTAATAAATGCTCATCATCTCCCTTCCTAGTCCAACGTGCTCCCATTTGTCACAGACCTCAAATTCCCATCACCTCTCAACATCAACTTCATCCACTTTTCCTGCCTCCATCGTTTTTCGCCCAGCAACTTCCTCAATTCTCCCACTATGCGTAACACTACCATCGTTTGCAATGTCACATTATTATTTCCATCCTTCTCTCTGACCATGTCTCAAAAGCTTCTTAACTATGCTCATCCTTTTCTTCAAAAACCAGGTTTCAGAGTCATGAAGCCATGTTCCGTATATAAATATTAACTAATATTTTCCTTGTCTTACCTTAGAGTTCCTCAAATTAATGCCCTTAACTTGGCGAATGCTTATTTTACTATTTATTGCAATTCCTCTGCTACCGTCCTTCCTGCGACGCCCATATTCGGCTAAAATATGTGAACTGTTCCTCTTACTCTCAGCAAAGGAGGAAGAAAGTAAGTAAGCATTCCCAGCGCACCGGACCGGCCCATCGGTCGTGATACCGTATCCGGCCGGACAACCGCTGCGGTGGGTTGGCTGGAAATATCACTTAATTAACGATTAGGTACCTACCCAGAACTAGAATATTTATTCTCGTCTGTTAACATTAAGATCTTCCAAAAAAAAACCTTGGTTGGTTTTCCCTGGACCGAGGTGTTTCTAATGCTTCCCGCAGAGCTTCGATGAAATACGATGATATTGACTAATATAAAATTCAACGGAATTTTCTGCTGTGTGATTAATGAATTCTGGAAATAGTAGTTCCAATTGAATCCGAGTGTCCACCTAAAGCCATTAAGTTCAAATGTGAAGTTCATCAGCCTGTGACTACAAAGACAAGGCTCACGAATTAACAGTCGATTTGTTCATGAATGGAGGATCGCTTGCTTATTACTTGCTGGTATTTCCTCTTCCTGGATACAGAGGACAGAATGTAGCTGGAATTGTAATCTCTTTACTGTGATAAAGAGAGCACAGTTGGGAATGAGCAAACTTCCGCTTCGGGCATTTCTTCCTAGTATGATATGGAACGATACTACAAGTATATTTAAATCTTAAGGTTGCCATGAGTTTCTAGTGCGGATTGCAGTACCTTTAAAATAGTCCAATGAATGAAACGGGTAAAAGGTGCGACCTTCATTTTTATAATCTTCACGATTTTAACGAGATTATGAGGTCCCGTGTGCCCATTTCGAATATTGTCCCTATTATATCTAACGATGTGAGTGAATGTCTGAGATTGGGATTTTTTGGTGTCGATTACTCAAAAACTAATGATCTAAACAAGATGATATTTCACATTTTTCTCAAGATCTGAATAACTAAATCAATGTGTGCTAAAATCGATCCAGATTGGCACTGGGCACATTCCTGAACACCATTTTACTGAGTTTATCGGTGAGAATTGAACATTAGGAATGGCACTAATAAAAAAAATTGTAACTGCAATGCATTTGTACAACGTTGGTTTTACGAAATTTACCTTTTGATACTAGTTAGCGTAAGCGGAGTATATGAAAACAATGGTGTCAGTTTCACAAACCATCAAATACCAATTTTCCTCCCAAAAAAGTTAATGAAAAATTTGGATACCTGGTCGCGAAGCATTTAGAAAGGTGCCGAATATTTCCGACTGTGGAATGACGTACATCATACACGTAACTTTGATCGGTTACACTCTTGAATGATACTTTCTTCATTGGAATAATTTAATTGATGCAAATAAATACAAATGTCAAAAATGAATTCGAAATGTTACAGAAATATGTAATATATTTAAGGTTTGTTTCATAGCCGTGCAATAAAGTTAACCTTTTTCCCCATACGAAATCGGAATGCTAAGATACCCGGAACGTTCCCTTAATGTTACTCTCTTCCTTTTACTAAACTTGGGAATAACTTTAACGGACCGTATGAGGTTTACCCAGTCGCAACTGAAAACCCAAGCATGGAATCTGAATAACTCTGTAAAATAAATGTCATTAAAAATGTTAATAATTCATTTCCTCACGAAGATGTTCAATTAAAGATGAATTCCCTTTATCTTAGCTAGGTAATGAATGGGGACCATTTTGGAACGTTGACTGAGCATCAAAATTTCACAAACGAAATATACCTAGGTATACGGATAAAATACCGGTATTATTTCGGTATAAATGACCTCTATGATGTCCAATACTAGTATAACTACTTAAATAATAGGTAGTAGTATAAATTGAGGAATTCACAATTACGTTAAAATAAGGGAAAAGGTATTTCTTATAACAGTACAATGACTTAATAGTAGGCTTTATTTATGAAAAGGTAAAATTAGAGGGATTGAAGAGAATAACAATAGAAAAATGTCCTGACTAGCTTAAAATTACGATTTAGCACGGGAAAAATTGATTAATTTACACGGGAAATATTATTTATGGTTTATGGAATAGCTGATGAAATAATGGACACACATTTCAAACTGGTCTTTGGCACTTGTAATTCCATTCGAAAATTAAAACTAACGAATGCAGCTATGTACGCATCCTTCGTGAGTGTGGCTGGGTAAAATTCCATGTACCTTTGTGCGACTTTCCACATTCGGAAGTATTCGGCAGTTTCCGCCGGCATTCGAGAATCCGACGATACGGTTAACTTTTCCGGGAGTAAACTTATGATTTTGAAGAGTTGAAAAGCTGACACCATTGTTCTCATATACTAAGCTTTCATTTTTTTTAAATACAATGAAAACAGTGAACTTCCCCATTCCCAAAGACCACTTGCTCCATCATTCTTAACCTAAATATTTCGTGGCTTGCTGTTCTCATAATTACTCGACACGACCACTGTTGAGTTAAAGGATAAAGCTGTTGTACTTGTCAATTGAATAATTTAAATGAAGTCTCACGGAATCTCAAATGGTACGCTGAATTTACTGTGTATCCATCTATGTTAATGAATAATTTTTAATCAACTTTATCCTGAATGTGCTGTTAATTAGAGATATATTTATTTACATCTTTTTGCTCTGCACTTGAATTCTCATTAAAATCTTTGGAATAATGTTATTGAATTCCTTTGAAAACTAATGCAAACAATTTTCTCACGGAGTATCAGATTTTATAGGCAGTAAAAAAGTAGTATTCCCAATAAGTAGACAAAATCTCTTCTTAATGCATTATGTGATATAAATAAATAAA
>LYUA01000075.1:475543-486721 GCA_002093875.1 Calopteryx splendens | reverse complement strand
GAACTGGCCACCCTACCCTAATGTGTAAATTTCACATGCCGTTGGGCTTACTACTTGGGTGAGCTTTATCCTTACCTATCAAACCGACCTTAGGGTTGATTACTGTGATTTTTTTTATCAAAAACCAGTCACCAGGGGCTCAAGTCATGTTCACCTAAAAGATTTTTCAGCCCCATCTATTTAAAATTTGTTTTAAAATCATTATTGCCCTTGTCCAAGGAAATACCATCTTTATGTACAAAAATAGTAACTAAATACTCAATTTTAAAATTCCATCTGGTGGAGGAACTTGTTGGCAGATGCATTTAGCAACTTCTTCAAAAACAGCAGTCCTTTTTATTTTATAAAACAAAGAACAAAAAACCTCCTAATTACTAAAAAGAACCTATTTTCCTATTTTTTGTCACACAAATCTATAGTTAAGTCTAGTTTCATGAGAATAAAATGCACCATAATCTGTTATGCCTTTGAACATCATTTACACGATTCCAATGACATGCTAATACTCAATTGGTCATGTAACACTTTAGGTAGGTATTTACCTAGTGTAATTTATGAAGTTTCATTAAATTCAATCTCTTTCTAAAAAACTGGTTTAAGACAATTGCAGCTGAAAAGTTTTCAGAATAAGTACATCCTTTTTAAATAGCAGATTGTAACCTGACACCTTCTTTTTCACTGCTTACGAGTGTGCTATCATTTGTGAATTAACAGAAAATTTTCTGTGCACTACAGCTATAAAGTAAACACATTTTCTTCAGTTTAGCTAACCTTGAAGGCATCAGTTACATTTTTTTCGGCAGGCAGCTTATTAAGCAGCAAATTAACTAAATCATTTGAAATAAGCATTTAATGCTGAATAAAACAAAATCCTGACTATCCAAGAGGAATTGGGGTGAGGCAAAATGAATATGCCAGAATAAAAGCTTTCAGCATATATGATGAACAGTAACAAATACATCTGAACAGATGAAGCAAGAGTGAAGAAAGAAGTACAAGGATATACTTTTTCAGCAATGAACTTCTGTAGTGGGGGTTTGCCAGAACCTCACTACAGAAGAAATTTTCCATGAATATGATGAGAACACTATGCTTTCTAGCCCCCCACCCGATGGGTTAGGGCATGTAGAAGGTTTGAGATTTTAACCAAAGATATCAAACTGGGGGAATCAGACCAGGTAAGACAATGTGGGGATGGCTTCACTTATTAAACCATCCTTAAGGATCTAAGATTGTTTGTGATGTGAGTGGAGGTAATGCAGCCCATTTGGCAGGGGATAATTAACTTTGGCAAAGTGTACCTAACTTGGGTGAACATAATCATTCCCAGGACTTATTGGAAGAGAATTCAGCATGGGTTTCGAGATCAATTGCTGAGTGGCCAGTAGTGAGGTTCCCGAAAACCCACACCACAATGTGTATAGAGAAAATATATGAATGCAGTAAAAATATAGATTAAAGGATTCATGTACCTTCAAGTACAAGGAGATTATGCTCAGCTTTGCTGTTTACACAGCTGACAATAAATGAATAAATATTTTCAGAGAAAATATATGATCAGCCAAAGGTATTACTTCATGGAAGAAAATTTTAATCCGATTTGAATGCAGCAAAAACATTAGTAAACATAAGAAGTTTTTCAAGTCAAGGAATCTTTGGCATTTGACAACCAATTGCTAATACATCATGGTTTCAGTGATGGGAGAAGCAAGAAAAATTAAGCAATCACTACATCAATCACTCAAAAAAACCAAGGCATTCTTTTGTAAAAAATTCTATAAACAGCCATCAATACAAACATGGAGGAAAGGAAACACTTCATTAAAAGATAGCAGGGGTGTACTTTACTATGTTGTGAGTAATGATCACAATGGCAATTGCGAATACAGGATGAAAGGGAATGGAAATAGGAACATTTATAAAGATATAATACTTAAGGAGTCCTCAATGAAGTTCTGTGAAAGGCTAATAAAAAAAGAGGTCAGCTGAAAACATCACAAAGAAGAAAAATCTCATTGAATATAATTTGAGTCTAATGTAGCTGAACTACTCTTGAACAAACTCAAAGGCATAAGTGTCGAGATGACATAAAGATTAGGACAAAGAATAACTAAAAGGAATACCAAGAATAAATTATGTTAAACTTTTAATGAGAAAAATTGATGCCGAGGTTGCGAATAAATTAAGACACTATTAAAAGATAGAGTGAAAGGCAGCAGCAAACCAATCGTTAGATTAATAACTGCGTGGAACTTAGTGGAATCTGGACTTTGGCTTTGAAATACATGTTTACTTAATGTGAAGAAATAGTGAAATACCTAATATGCACCACTGATGGTATCTAGATTAAATTTCCTGCTTGTAAAGGTAGTTGCAGCCATTTGGCGGGGTATAGCTAACTTTGGTAATGTGTACTCCAATCATGAACCTCACTCATGCTTGAGTGAGGTTCATGAATGTAATTACAAATGGCATTCGGCTTACATTACCCTTGAGCTCTGTAGTCTAACTATGGGTGCCCTTTAGGCACATGACAACTCAGTTCATTAAAACACATTTATTGCATTTAAGGCTCATTACACATATCCAATCATTATTTCATGTGGTATTTTCATTGCACCCAAACACATTTATGTGCCTACAGACTTATTTGTCACCAGGGCAATTACCTAGCTAACACTTCCTCTCTCTCCCATGCCTAAAAATAATTTTAAAAAAATTCTTATTTGGTACAACTGGTGTCTGTGCATACTATTCAATGCAAATCACAAGAAAGGTCATACTCAATTCCTATAAATATATCACATAAGAAAATTACATGATATAGTGATTAAAAAAACTTTCATAAGATTTCAGGTTCATCTAACTACTTCAAAATTCAATGTCACATTTGTACTTCTTTAGCTTAAAAAATTTATTTAGATCTCACTAGACAATTGCAAATTTATGACTGTGAATATGGAGTTTTCAATATGTAGTGAAGCAGAGGAAATTAAGTGCCACAAAGTATAGGACGTGAAAAGTTGATTAAATACAAGGTTGCTACAACTCTGGATTTAAAAATTCTATGGTCTATAGGAGCATAAATATTCTTTCCAGTACCCAAACCTTCATCGAGGATGTGAATCATTAAAGGTGAAATTTGGGATTCAAATGCTCTAACAGTCTTGTACTTTTACCTCTATAGTGTGGTCCCATTGCAGATATATTTGTATTTTGAAATCAATTCAATAATTTTTTTAGTTAGACCCCAAAAACCAGAGATTTATTAAGTAAAACCTCTATCGTTAATGGATGAGAGCCTAAATTTGTGTGCTCACTGGAAATTTTTATACAGTAGGGTGAGTTAATTTGTTCAATTTTCACTTTACTGTAATATTTTCAAATCTAAATGTCTATTGCCAATTTTTCTGACATTCCTATCTTTTCATATGTTGAGGGAAATAATAAATAAATACATTTATAATATTTGTATTTATATAAATAGCTGAAAAAATAGTTGGTAAACTAATAATAAATTGTCATTAAATTTTTAACTGAACTACCTACCATAAAATTAAAAAGAGGTAAATTGACATGGAAATACCTTTGTTCAGCAAATAAAACACCAATTAAGCAATTACTTATCTCACAAGTAAAAAACTGTCATGTAAATACACAGAACATGTACGTGATAATGCATATAACTTATGCTTATAAAGAAAGGAATGCAAGTCCAGCAATCATACACAAACAATGCATATATATATATATATATATATAATTTGACAAGATTAAGTCCTTCTCTTTACTGGTCCCTTTTTGTGTGTGAGAAAATATATGCCCCTTAACTTCAAACACCTACCCTTCCTTCTCATACAAAGATAATTATTTTTCAAGATTTTTCTGAATTCTCTCTACTCCTGAAAATTCATACTTTTCCTAGTCTGTACCTGAGACTCGGACTATGTGTACAATACATGGTGTTTGAACTATTCCACAACTCAACATTCCATATAATTTTATATATCTTATAAGAAGACTAAAAATGAAATAATTTGGTATTTGTATGCAGTTAAGATCAAATTTTTATACTTTATAAAGCAGTTTTGCATAATATAGATCATTGCGAAGAGGTTTTACTGTCATTGAATTAATTTCTGGAACTCACAACCAACACTAAGAGCCTTGAATATTTTTGATTGACCAGTCTTGTAGCAACCTTTTGAACTAATAACTAGTATTTTCAGGAATAACTAAGCAAAAGAGATACCTCAAGTCTTAGAGAAACAAGTTCATACAACTGAAAATGAAACAGTTTCAAGTGAAAGGAACTGAGCATGGAAGGTATGAAAATAATTACTGAGACCAGGTTGTCATAAATATTCATGGATAAATAATTTTTATAAAATGAAAATAAAAATTAAACAAAGATTGGAAAAAGGCATAGTAAACTAATAACGGTAGCCGTAGTTGTAATTTTCCAGTCATAATATGCAGGATACAAAACAATCTAAAAATGCAATTATCGGTCATACCCCAATGTTTCTCTTACTGTAGTCTAATTATGGTGTATACTCAGGTAAAGGATAGATGAGGAATGGTTATTTTAAATTATTAACTCTAATAACCAAGTTCACAGAATGTAAATGATGCCAAATTATCCGGAAATTTGTTTTTATAGCTTTAAATAAAGAAAACCTTAGCAATAAAAAATATAAGGCTAAAGCGTTTAAGCAATTTTAGACTCACTGAATAAAATTCTTGTTTTTACATTCTGAGGAAAAATAATTGTAACGTAAGAATTTCACAGAATGAGTTTACTCATGAATATTTTACAGGTACAACAACAGCAGCACTGAAGTCAATTAAATCATAAATCACTGAGGCACAACAAAAAAGGCACCTATTACACGGAGTTAGCATAACCATGTGCGCCATCACAGTGCCTTCCACCTCAAATGTGCAAGATACGTTTTTGGGCCAAATTTTTATTAACCAGCTGATACAGCATTGGCTTAACCTGCATTTAATAATTAGTTCAAGAATATATCTCACCTCTCTTTGCATAGAACTTCATCTCTAACTTCATGTACAACTCAATGGAACATCACCAACTGTAATTGTAATCAATAATTATAATGTCCTGAAATAATTACAGGGATAATTAGCAAAATATGTATTGGCCTATTAACCACATTCCACACGCAATCTTATTTTTCCACTACTTTTAAATGAAAAAATAGCATATTATAATTGGAAAATTACTGCAGTGGCAAATTGCTTGGCTCGCATTTAATACCTAAGAATTTGACAATCACATGAAACTGCATTCAAATTAACAATAAATAGGGATAATTGGTCTTATAACTAAAATATAGTCATGTCTTGATGCTTTCTTCACTGTCTAATACAACTGCACTTAAAATGAAAATTGTAGATAAATGTGTGTAACAGTCATGGGCACTGGTTTTGCTTAAGTAACAAAAGTTCTTTTTTTCTGAGCACACTGCAGATAATTAATAGCTAGCTGTGTGTAGGTATAAAATGTTTTCAAGTAAAATACTTATTCAAATCTCATATCAAAACTGTAAGAACTATGCCCTTAGAAGAAAATTTAATTGATGCCCACACAATTATGTCCATTGGAAAGACATCAATTTATAACACAAAATTATAGGTCACATAAAGACCTTACTTTATAAAAACAGAATTAAAATAATACATTAAAATTGCAGATTTTTCCTGCACATTTCAAGATGAATAAACCATTAACCTATCAAGGAATAGCTCAGATAATCTAATATTATGCTACCGAAACTTTTTCACAGCCTACATATATTAGCTGAAATATTCTTATACAAGTGAATTAAAATAACAGAATAGGCTAATATAACACCATGATGGAAAATTAAGGTTCTGTTTTCATAAGTAAAAGTACTTCTGAAGATGGATGAATTGTGACTGAAGATTAAAGGACCTCTTGCATGTAAAATAATACCTATTATTATTAATGAATTCATTATGAAGTTAATAAATCAGCATACATAAGCAGCCAAATTCAAAATGATCATCAATTAAATGTAAACCATAATCTAGCACTACAGGTTGAAGCTTAATCATTGTACATTACTTAACTCACTCAAAAAATGGAGCGTTAAATATTATATACAATTCCTTGTTCGAAATATTAGGCCCTTTATAAGGGTCTTCTTGAATAGAAGAGCTACAAATGATAGGAAAGAAGAAATTGCTCAGGAAGATGACAGTTTATGATTTTCTTTAAAAAAAAACATCTTTGTGAACAGGGTCCACAAAAACGTGCATCGAGTTGTCATATACTAATAGTACTTTCACATGGCCACATAATATTTCATTTTGTGCCATGTTACACTCTTGTCAATACACAGGGAATTCCAGCAAATTATTACAATTTCTGAAATTTTACATACACTGCATTAAAAAAGAACACCAATATGTAGTCTGTGAGGGTAATGGACACTAAAACAATGGGAAGAGCACTACATTGCAAACAATGTCCTTCAAGCCCTTCCTCATTCTCTCATAATAAAGATGACAATGAAAAGGCCCATCCACACATTCCAAGCCATTCAGTCATTTTCCAGCCTCACATTTAGCATAGCTGCTATTCAGGAAGTTTCATTCTCAAAACAGCACTCGACAACTTCAAAATATGTCCCTCAATGTTTGTTTGGCACTGCTCTAGCCACTTCACTATACCTCTCACATTAGCATGTATATCACTCACACAAACACATACGCACACTATGTTGGAAGGACTGGGACAGATGATTTAACTCCCTTCTGAAATGAAAACAATACGAAAGCTTGAAGCAAATCTAATACACTTTGGAAGCAAACTTTGTAACCCTTAACAATTACAGTATCAACTTTGGTAACTGAGATATGACCTATGATACATTTTTTCTCCAATAGCATAGTGCCCATTGAATGTATGAAGAACATTTGTGAAGTAAAATTCATATATTTTATAAGGTAAATAACTGCATTTCATACACAATGTGTTTTCTTTGTTCATAATCTCATGGTGAAGCCAATCGACTGAACTGCAATAAAGTATTCCCCATACATTTTTGGGAGAACATAAAATAAATTGCTGGTTTAGATAAAATCATTCAAGCAATTTTTAACAGTGACATTCCATAACCAGTATTTGTATTTTACAAAACAGCACTATTTTATTACTCAGGTGGAATTTAATTTAAGCATGCATGATATTCATTTGTCTGTTGAGTCAAAATCATCACAGTAAATATACTAAACCCCTTGGAGGAGCATTACTCTTAAACCTAAAAGCCTCAAGAAAATAAGTTTACATAAAGCAGGTAGATAGTAAATTGGCACATCAGACTTTTGGTTATGAGGAAAGAGTTATAGAAATTGTGTGGTTATCCAAAGGACATATGTGACAGGCCTGCTAAAGATATTTCAGGATTATCAAATGACATGGTTATGCAATGTCCTAGTAAAATCATTTAGAAAGAAGGTTAAAATCATACAAAATTACACTAACAAGAAATATTTGTAATTTTTATGAATGTTGAACATGTGATTTTTGTGGGAAGAAAAAATGTTGAACTGCACCTCTAAAACTGTTATCTTTAGAGGTGAGCAGCTCAGAATGGACCACTCACATGGGTAGGGTGGTTCCCCTTACCATATGGGGCGGGCATGATGCCAGAAACTCATCCTCATCCAACTGCCACCCATGGTCCCTGGCACAAGGATAATGCAAGTGCTGGGCACATCCTCTGCGGACACATCCAATATTGGCCCCAGAAAAACCACACCTGCCACACATCTGCAATGATAAAATTAATTCAAAGATTACATAAATTATTTAGTTTTTTCTTAAAAATAAATTACAAGCTACTTAACTTATGTACAACTATTCACTGATTTGAAATACATTTCAATTATTTTAAAGGCCATTTTACATTGTCAGTTCAATTTTGTTGGCCGTATTTACTAGCATTTCTTTTGAGTATGAACATGTTGAATTTTCTCTAAATATATTAATGAATTTAAAAACCATTCACATTAGAAAGAAAAAGAATGAAAAATAAATAATTGTTTACTTGAAAAGCCCACATTAGGGCACACCCATCAAATACAAATGCCAAACACTACCAACAACTTTAATTTTTATATTGAATTTCTATGGATCCTGCTGTTAATTACTTAATAATTCTGATCTTGAGCATATTTTCACAAAACAAAACTTACCTAAATATACTAGATGGTTGGCTAACAAATTGGATATGTTGATCAATTCCCTGACTGCTACAAGACCATTAACAAATGTATTATGATAAAATTAAGGAATATCTAGCAATCACAAGCGCACACACAATTTAAAATTGTAAATAGGAGTATGGGAGATTTCATGATGAGTACTTCCACTGAAATTAAAATTTTCCATGGCAATAATAATTTTTCCATATGCTCAATAACTCGTACAGCACATACAGAAGGTTTCAAGTGACTGTATAGCTATTTGGGTGATTTTTCCTGTTTTCAGCAAACTATGACTAATAATGCACTACCTCAAAGTTTCCAAGTCTACAACACTTTCTCATCCAAGAAAATGGGACCCTTGTACAGGTGTAATGGTTAGTGATCTTGGGAGGATAATCAAATTATGCTGTCAAGGATAGGGGATGGCAAGATAGGATAAGGCCACATGAAAAATTCAAAATGAGGAGAATTTGTTTTGCTCACTACACATCTTATTTTTTTCTGAACTTGGCAAGAGTGAGAACCACTACTTCATACTCTCCCACAAAGACTGGGTCATTTGAGTAGGGAAGATTCTAATAGCTCAGGATTGCATAGCAAAATATTTTTCCTGGAATTCCTTCAACAGTGGAAGAAAGTAACAGATTTGAACTATGCTACTACATTGTAGAGGATAATTTTATATTTGCTAAAAAGATGATGAGTCACTGAGCAAATATTATTCACACAAAATAAACTGACCATTTTAGCAGAACTCCACACAGCTTCATTGAGCCCAACTATCCTGGAGCCAATCTGATAAAGGCCTGCAGCCCACAATGCACACTCTTCATGTACCCAAACCTCAAGTCGGCTACTTCCTGATCCATCCCCAGAGTGGTCATTTGGACTTGCTGGTGTGGCAACTCCATCCAGTGGTCCAATGGTAAAGCCAGAAGGAGGGGTGGTAACAGACCAGCGTCTCCTTGCCTGCAAATTATGAGACAATGTTAATAAGTATATTGTTGAGGTATTTGGAGGTAGAAAAGAAATATATATGCAATAAAAATGTTATAAAAATATACAATGCAGCCATACGACTGCAGGTTTTTCATGTGGTTCCCCTTGTCGATATAAATTAAACTAATGAAGCTAAATAGCACCTATGCAATCTCTAAAACAGCTCCAAATAAGACAGTTGAATGTGAAATAATTTCCCAGACAAAAATACAAAAGAAAAAATAATTCAACCCATTATTCTTTGTCAATCACCTGAGGATATATTAGCAAGGTAAATAAATTCATGCAGGTGAAGATAATGGTTGCATTTATATTTTTAATGTTTTATGGTTATGTCCTAAACTTTAACATTGAGACGATTCCCTTGTTTCAAGGTAGAAATGCATATTTTGAGCATACTTAAAAAGATAGTCTTATAAGTGACCTAGAAAATATTTTTATAAACATCACCATCATTATAATTACATGATTTAAAATTATCATCAAAAGTTATCAATCTCTTGGTCAGCTTCAACATTTCCATTTCTTTACCACTCTCAACCTAAAAAGCCATATTGAGTTTTCCTGCTGAAGCCAAGCTATAACATACGTAATGTCAATTTTTATACCAAGAGGTAATCACAAAATTATAAACTAATATTATCATGCACATAATATTTTATTCAACAACATGCTCATCCAAAAATAAAGGCATCAGCCAGCAAAGCCTTATGCCTAAGTATTCCTTCAGACTAGTGCTAAATACACTATTTTGATCTAACCTAGGGCATAAATGCTCATGATGGAAAATTTTACATGAAAAAAGTTAGATAAATGTTCTGAACAGAGCATCTATATAACTTTACATTTAGAAATACTGGAAATGGTATTTCTCCATTTCACATAGAAATCAATAAAACTTGTGCTGCATACACATTAAGCTAACAAATAACATAAAATTAAACTTTTGCACAATAAATTATGTGAATAAAAATGTATCATCAGTATTTATTGAAAGGCCTTGCACATATTCCACATTATCAAACCAAAGTGAACATGGCAATATCCAAAAATATGGATGCACTTCAAGGATTTCAAAGAGGCCTGTGTTATTCTTGGATAAGAGAACTTTCATCCCTCAAGCTCTTCCACATTGTCAGAAGATGTTTTGGAGAATGTGGGAGACCCTAATTATTACTTGCATAAGGGGGCTTAGAACCAACACTTCAAATAAACAAAATAAAAATATTCACTTGAAGAAGTCCCTTTTCTTCCCTATTGACTAGATGGAATTGGCCCATAAACAGCCAGTTTTAGTTTAAAGGTGTATATTGCATTACCCATCCACCTTACTTTGTGGAAAGGCCCTGAGGCCATGAATTTGATTCCCTTTTGTGGGACACCACCACCAAATACTATTGAGAGACTCAGTTGTTCCAGATAAACATCCCAGGATTGGTTCACCTGGTAGTGGAGGATGGTAAATAATGATTGGCAAGCTATATAAGTTTTTGATTTGAAATATGAGAGGTTCTCCAAAAAATTATACACAGCACATAAGTCGTATGGGGGACAAAATATTTTTTACAATCACAGTGCCCGACGGGGAAGTATGGGGATGTCAGGGAGGGACCAGGAGATGGTCAGAACAGCTACAGTACCACAAAGTGAGTAACAGCTTTATACATTTTATGGACAGCTCTAAACCCTGTAAATGGTTAACTATACCTAGATTTGTTCCAAGAAAAATTGAATTATATCATCCCAGAGAGCTCTTAGCATCCTTGGTTTGCAACTCCAGTCATAAAATACATTTATGACAAAGCGACACATGCTTTTACAGGTTATTTCTGGCGAAACTATTAGAGATACGCCTAAAGGCATAAGTTTTCACCTTAAATTATCATAACTGGACTGATTTACCAAAAAAATGCAATTTCA
>LYUA01000075.1:449387-462008 GCA_002093875.1 Calopteryx splendens | reverse complement strand
TTCTGAAAAGGAGACGTATACGTACGCCTTTACTGCTCTAGCTCAAACTTACAGGACATACATGAACATTTTACTACTCAAAGGGTTAATAGTCTTTCGTGATAGTAAAAATGGTAAATTAATGGAAATTTGAAGGGGGTTAGTCAAACCCGATAGAAATCCTTTCCAGACATGATCTAACTCAACTATTCCACCCTATCAAACTTTAATTTTGCATATTATAATTAATTCCCTGTTTCAACATTATTTATGTATCATTAAGATGTTTTGTCAATAGCTAAAAATTTACATTAAATAAATATCCAATCCACCTTTCAGATCAAATCCTGATTCAACAGCTTAAGGTAAACAATAAATTTTACCATTATGTTTACTACACCAGTAATGTAATCATGAATTCTTTTAAAAGGACACCTGCAAGATTGGTCATAAAATAAAAACATTCTGACTGTATTTGATGCTGATAACTTGTCTAGATCCCACAAAATGTTTTACAATATGGATACCTAAAACTGAATATAAACTATAAAGGTAAAAAGAGACAGCAAAATTTTGTGTACCAAGGTGGGCATGGACGGGAGAGCCATAGTGACTGGTTGGCGCTGGATAGACTGAAGGTGCTGACTGAGCCTGCAGTTGCCCATGCGCCTGCTGTTGGCGGGGATTTGGCCTCGGAGGCTGCACTCCCCTGTGCTGCTGTGGCCCCCCGTAATTCATTTCAAGGCAAGCGGTCGACGATGGCACTGGCTGATTCTGCTGCTGATGCAGGGCATCAGCACCACCAGCATGATGGTCTATGGAATGGTGGAGAGTGGCACACTCGTAGTTTCGAGGTTGCTGTTGCGAAGGAATGAGATGACTCTGGGGCGATGGAGGGTAATGCTGATAGTCGAGAGACGTGCCCCCCCGTGAGTAGGGCCCCTGCTGATCCACATACAAGCCACCTCCTGCAAGTAAATACACAACTTGAGAGACACACTTCAAGGTTTTCATTTCTCTCAAAATTTACAACGCTCACTGCAAATAGATGTTTCCAATGGTACCAATGTCATCAACTAAGGGCATACATGTTTAACATGAAACATCAATTCAATATCTTAGAAAAAAGATTTGAAAAATGGTGAGCCTATTTATTTAGATACTTCTCAGTAATTCATTTGCATTGTAAACAAGTTATTAAATCATTTCTCAATATATCCATGCACAGAATTTTCGCATACTTGGACATCTATGAACATGGCATATATAGTAGACAAAAATCCACGTTAACCCATAGACACATCTCAACTGGGTTTTGAATCTGTTACCTTTGGATTAAACACTAATTATATAAGCCAACATTAAAGCAACTTGATTTAAAAAGAACCTTGGGAAAAGCAAAACTCCTTGATTCTGAATTATAACTTTTCATTCTCAATTACCAAGGGAGACTAAGAAATTATATTTTGTCTTTTCCTTTTCTTTTGTTTAAAGTTGGGTTATCTGTTGTACAACAGCTTACAAGTCATACTTTGTTTTCCTTACCAATATATTATTTGGTTTGTATATTAACACTATACTGTATTTAAAAGGCACCATCTAGCAAGCCTTGTGACTGATGACAGGGATTCTAAAATTTAAAAAATACAGCCCAATGATAAGTTACATGACAAAATACATGACGAAATACATGACGAAATACATGACGAAATACATGACAAAATACATGACAAAATTACGCTAAAAAAAGGATTTCAAGAAATCATCGGAATGGTTATGAGTGGATCATATTTTGGCTCAACATTTCCCTTGGTCTAAAACGAATTTCTTCAGGAGAAGTAGTTTGAGATACCTTACTTTAAATAGATTCTTTACTAGTGTAAAGAGAGGTAGATTCAATATCAGTCAACAACAAACATCTTCTTAGGAACCCGTAGTACTCTTCTGAATGAAGTGAAACAGCTGTTACCATATTACAGTCATTAAAAAACCACAGTCATCAACCCGAAGGTCGGTTTGGTAGGTGAGGGTAGTGCTCACCCAATACTAAGAGGGTGAAATTCATGCATCAGGGTAGGGTTGGCCAGTTCCTTTCCCTGTACTGCCTGTGATTTCCATTGTTGACCTGGTTCCCAAAAAATTGTACAGAAGGTGAGGGTAACCAGAGGTGTCACCTGGAATCAAATCTGGGCCCTCCCGTTAGTAGCTCAGCTCTCTACCCACTGGACTATCATGCCCCATTATATTCATTACTCCTTTAATATTCCTTCCTCAAAATTAATCATCAACTTCAGATTCAAGAATATGACTTTTATTAATTTTATGTTTTAACTCCTAGCCTGCCAATTATTGAATATGGTATATGTTTCCTGTTTCACAAGCTCCTAGATTAATATTAATTTAAAATATTTCAAGGTCATACTCTTTAAATCTTATTATATGCATGCTTCAGAATTCAGATGTAATTTGTCATAAATCATGTTCAAGGGCAAAGAGAAACTATAACATTTATTTAGGAACAAGAAAGAGCACTCATGTACTTTTATGGAGCCACAGGCCATTACTTACACTTAAAAGTCAATTCAAAAGTCCCTTAAAAGCAATCACAAATAAATTATAAAGCTTTCCAAGTTACAGACTGAAGTGTAGACAAGTGATATGCCGAATATTTTTGTAATAAGAAGGCTGCAAATAAAAAATCTAAGGAGCTTGTAGCTTTGAGAAGTTGCTCAGGAAGATCCATGCAGCAACATAAGAGGCAAGACTTAACACTTTTATCAGCTCAAGGGTATGACTTGTTGAGCAAACTGGGCACTTGCCAGTGTGATGCAGGCCATGATGATTAAGCTCAGCCTAGGTAATGTTATGGTGGATAAGGCAAAAGTCGAATCACTCAGTGAATACTGCTGTGGTAATGTTTTGAACATAAACTTGTTACCTATATGGACTACAACTTCCACTACAACATGGCTTTGGTGTTAAAATGCACCAGTGCTGATGCAATGCTTAATAAAAATGATCCTTGGCCTACCTAAACTTCTTAGTATTTTAAAGAAAGTTTTAAACCACTTTAAAGAGTAGTACGCAAATGTTGAGCAGGGGAAAAAAAGTGTGCTATTTATTTGCATACAATGCAGCTCACAATTTGTGGGAGATTGCCTTGGAAATAAATGTTATTATGCTCGTCAAGATTCAATTTAGACAAAGCCGAATAAGAAATTTACCAATTAATTCAATTACAAACCAAATCTAGAAATTGAATTCCTCTTAAGGGTGTGGATTAACAAGTTGAGAGCAAGTTATGAATCACATAATTCAACAAACATCACACACAATAAAAAATATAGGTACCCACCAGGAGGATGTGAGTAATTTTAGAATTGAAATTTTATTTTTCAAGTATTTCACATACAGAAGCATCACTTCAGCAATATAAATTATAACTAATGCATAAACATACATATGATATTCATGAACTACCCAGAGCATTAAGAAAATAAACTACTCGTGTAAGGTGAAAAAGTAACTAGGAAAGGTTAGTCTAAGAGTAGAAGTATGATTTAAATTATGTGAATCAATCTGAAGAATTCTAAAACTTTTCATTTAAAGTTTGGAGGTTATTGACAATTCTTTGAGAAGATATTACTCAGGGATAGAAAACATTAATTTCATACGGTAAAATTAATTTTTACCCATTCTCAAAAGTTTGATTAATTACTTTAAAAATTAAAGACATTTTAGACTCCACTTTATTGCAAGTTAACTGATTGAAACCAGAGATTTTAATCTGTATCTCACATACAAATGAGGAAAGAGTATGATACTAAAATTTGATGAGAAAACATGAGCATCACAAAAATATTTATGTGAACCACATTAGATAGACTAGCACTACAAGCACTGGAAAAGAATAATTAAAGGATTGATGAAATGATCAATAAAAGAATCATACAAGGCATCACATGAAAGGACACAGCATCATTAACGATGACTGCAAAAACTTTTGCACAAATACATTTTATGCATTTCACAATATCTAAATGGTTAAAAAAAATCATCCATAGATCCAAATGGAGGTCTAAAAGGTTTACCATGGCATAACAGCAGTTTGAATGACACTATAGATGAGAAAATACAACAAAAATGTCAAACACCACTCCCTATTCACAATTCACTAATGTCACTGAAGGCCACATAAAAACAATGACAGTAAATATGAATAAATAAAGAGAAACTTCAATAGGAAAACAACTTTATTTAATTAATAAAATCATTCATCCAATGGCAAGAAAATATATTTCTAAAAGAAGTGTCATACTTTTTAATTTCCAAAGGTTAGTGGCTTGTGTTCCACCACAGTTTACATAACACACACGGCAAGGTGAAACTCAAATTGGATCTCAAAAACAATGAGCACTTTAAAACTTCCACAAAAAACGGGGACAAAATTTATCCCAAGTTAACCATGATTCATAATCCACAAAGAAGTTGAATAATTTTGTCATATGTCATCACACTGCAACACAGCACATCAAAATTTGAAAATTGTAATCTTAAGTGAGACCAATTACACTGGGATTGGTGGTATTCTTCAGTGGCTTTCCCAAATACCTGTGCTTTTTCTTAAGGAACTTAGCATGCAGAATATTGTGAAGTGGGTCACCACTGTCACCCCATACACACCAGCTTTTGAGAGCATAACAATGGGAATACTGCATTTCTACCCACTTCTTTCTGTGACCCAATTAAACTGCACATATGTGACTGTGGGCACCTAAGACATCTTGCGAGTTGCCACATGGGCACATGGTGTTAGGACATGCATTTATGTAATTGAAGAGAGTTGTTGGATGTGAGAATGATAAATGACATGATTATAAAATAAAAGGTGGATTCATGAAGAACCATGAAGTCTGTTTGTAATCATCATAATTATTAATAGCTATGCAATACACACAGACAACAGGGAATCAGGTTTAGTACATGGGTATGAGTGTTCATCTGCATTCAGGAAAGACAAACCATAATGCATTCTTGACAAGACACCAATAGCAGAAGTTTAAAGAAGTAAGAAAGCCTTATAATTGTACTATTGATGTTTTTGTACACTTGAAAACTCATTCCCTATGATAAAAAAAGTATAGGAAAATGAAAAATCAGCCTTCTTTGTTAAATCTTTAAACAGATGTATGAAATAGATCTGATATTGAAGTCAGAAAATCTAATCCAGCTATTAAGATTTTGTGGGTAGCAGGCATTCATGTAAAACCAAAGGCACCATAGGCAAAGAAACTGGTTCACAACTCAAAATGTGATTTTCACGTACCCCAGGGCTTAGTATGATGTGAGCTATAACGAAAATAATCCTTTGCTATGTTCCCAATGTTTCCTTACTGTGTGGATGTCTTAAGCAAGAATAAAGTAATTAACTCTCTTACCACCAATAACAAAAGTAGACAAACACAACTGGAGTAAGACTTCCATGTTTACAGTAATTTGATATGTAACCTATTCAATGCAATACACTTTTAAGGTACTCCCAGCATTTAGGCACTGTTATCAATCAAGCCAAATATCTTCCTCATGATTTTTCATACTTCATAGTTTAAATTAGTCAATATAAAAATGATACTGGGCAAATGTTACAAAAACCATAAGTATTTGCATGGCACCACATTCAGAGGTGTGGACATGCTAATGAGACATCACTGCACTCAATCAAGGAATTAACTGGGTTGACCAATGTGGCATACAACAGAAAATGTAAACAAGGAGTCACAAGTACAAACGGTTGTATATAAATATGACCCAATAACATCGTTTCTGCTACCGAAAAATGTGTTTTTATAAAAGGATACTCTACGTTTGAAAACAACATAAGTTTTCTTTGGTTACTAGGTGAATAACACTCTGCACTCAAGTAGAAACCATATGACAACAAATAAAAATGTCCAAATCCACATTAACATTTGTATCACCTTTACCAGTATTGTCAGCAGCAACATTTAGAAAAAAACATGCTCGGGCTTCACACCCATATTTAGGGGGATTTGTTAATTGCAAAATTAGTAAACAACGTAGCTTTCTTCTCAAGCCGTGGAAGCAAATACATATATAAAATTGAATAAGGGGAAAGGAGAATCGTTTAGTACCAACTTACCAGTTGTCACGGGATACTGAAGTTGGTAGCCGTAACTGCCCTCGTATTGGTGTGGATCGTACTGCAATGGTCCCCCTACAGAAGTGGTGTGACGGCCATAAATCGAAGGCTCTGAATCCTGATGTTGATAATTACTGTCAGGAGGCTCACTACCGCTATCTGCGTACGAAAAAATAAGACAAACAAACGCCATTAAATTTAAATACGATAAAATGAAGGTAAGATATATGCAAGCTTTTTATCAACGGAGATTTTATAACAGGTAATTGCCAAAGATAAGAATGGAGCATCACTTATAACGTGGGTAAAACGCACGAACAACAATGAAAACAATGAAACTTCCCAATCGATATCCGTAACAACTCTACACTTCTCAAGGACGAATTTGCACGTCAAGCACGAGCAACTAACAGTTGAAAACTACAATTTTCAAACACAGAACCCCTCATACTTAAACAACAAACACACATACTGAACTTGTGTAAATAGAGCACATAAGGGTGGGAGAGACAATTACCGGCGATCTCATACGGAGTTCACGTTTCCTTACTTAGATTCCGTCCCGCCTTTTATATCGTGGTCTAACCACTTAAAATTTTTCTGAGCTTAGAATTCCGCGTAATGTTAACTGCAAAACAACAGTCGGCCAAAAGATATCTACACCGGCATGTTTTGGAAGCACGAGAACCCAAAATGGTTTAGGAAATGGAAACCTTTACACCGTTCTTTCCACCGAGTAAATCGATTTTAACAAACATGCATTCAAGGCAGTGAAGCCAAACCTATCACGCTAGGTGACTGGAAACAGTTTTTAAAAAATCGTAGAAAATGTGGTTACCTGATTTTCTCACAGATTATCAAATTTTCACCAAATAACAATATTTCAGGGCACTAATTTTGCTTCACATCGTCCGACATAACAACCAAAATGTAACAAAGATGGCGTCTTTCTCGCCATCTATTGTCACATTTAGGAACTTTTTTCGCTTTGCAACAAGGTCTACTCACAATCTTCTGCCATCTCTCGCAAACTTTTGCAAGCTGAAGAAGCGTTGCGATGAAAGTCCGTGTTTTTCAAAAATGGTGCACTTCCATTAACTTTCACGGGGATGGCAACGGAGAGTTATCCTTCGATAAGCATCTTACATCGATCTTAACTTCCATGCCGATGACAATTTCTCAGAAACTGGTAAGGATCGAGAGCGTAGAAGTTGGCGCGTAAAACGTTGTCGAGAGAGTCCGTGTTGATGTGATAGTTGCACTTCAAGTTTACGATAATCAATCTAATCCAAGAGTGGCAACTATAGTTCAGGTGATGACTGACAATGAATCAACAGAAATAGTTATTTCTGAGCTCATAATGTCATCTAAATTCCTTCCTGGAGATGACAGATGTATGTGCGGGCGCAGCATTGCGCAGTGTTCTATCGATTGGGCGCTACAATCGCGCGGAGACTATGCAGAGCGCTCGGGCGAGAGGCTGGGAGCTGAAGAGATCGGGAGTGTGGGTGGACCCCAGTAGTGCATCCACGTGTTCATTTAGAAGGCACGGGAAAGCTAGAGAAAGTGAATAGAAGTGTTCAATCTACCTCCGCTGAATTGTGAGCACGATAGAAAAATCCTCCGGGGTATTCGAGTGCGCGTTCTCAAAGGAGCCGTTGTTTCTTCACGCACATGAATACAGGTTTGCTCACAAATTGATAGAAACTCTTTGAACCTAAAAATTACATAAAGATAATTTTCACTCCGCCGCATATAATTTTTTTAAGAGTTCGCAATTCTTGAGGATACACGAGTGACAAGGCACCTTTAAAAGACAAAAAAGTCCAATGTGGCTTAGGATATTCTGTTCTCAATTCATCATATTCTCAAATAAGTGACAGGAAAAAATAAAAGAAATTTTAGAAACTTTTCTGATGAGATCTCTGCGCTGCTTATTTCAAGATCCAAAAGCGTCCATTTTCTAAATCAAAATCGATGATTCCTAACTGTAAATATTATTATCTAATAAGAAGTAGTAGTAGTAGAAGCACATGTTGAAAAAGTGCACACGACTCACTTAAAATAAGTCTTCTTTAAGTTGAGGCACGAATATAAAGCGTACATATACATAAAATTACATTACAACCTTCTATCACGAAAAATAAATCATGTCTACAGATGTTGCATACTTACTTTGCCGGAGCAGATATTTATATGTATGTGTGTGTGGCCAAATACTAGGGGTCATTATAATTTCGGCGCAATAAGTTGGCAGACTATTGTCCAAAAATCCGGAATAATAAGCAAGGGTTACATTTTACAGGAGAAAAACCTCCTAGCAAATTCAAACTTCACATACCTGAACTAGATAAACCTATTCCTCATGCATGACATAAATAATTTCCAAAAGCGATATCATTATCATCGGTCTCGGTGTTCATCAGATATGTCTCAGTATCACATCCGCGAAGTTTTCTACTTCTTATTCCAATTTCTTTCCATTAGAACTTGGGTATCAATTTATCTTTCTTCATCGCAAATTGAGTAAATTACACGAAAGTTTTGTGCGTACTGTCTTCTCCTACAGAGTCAGGAGTTTCCTGTGCCGGCATATCGTCCAAAAATACTCAATACTGAGAGACATTGGACTTGGCAATTTTTTTTGCATCCCGGTATAAATTAAAGCTACCCTACTCACTCATAATCATCGACGTGAGTATCGAAACCCAAAATATTTCATAAGATAATCTATCCAGGGAGCTCGAAATCGCACGTATAAAGCGTAGTTCTTTCGCGTTATAAAACGGGCTTAAATTAAAAGGAGAGAATTTATAGAAGGTAGACTAGTTTTTGCTTTTTCAGAGGTAAAATGTTGTGATTGGAATAATTGTGGTTCAACAGGCATTAAAAGAAGCGTAGTCCGAAATAATACAACGTTTATGATCGCGAGAATATTTCTGTTCTGATAATAGACTTTAATCACGTAAACAAAGTAGCACAATGGCCACTGGTGGTACCGCCGGAATAAAAAAAATGGAAAACCAAAAAGACGATAACCGAAAGATTTCGAAGCAGGCATGCAAGTTAGGACTCGTGAATAAGAAATGAGACAGTGTGAGATAGGCGAAGAGGAGAAAGCACCGCGGAGTGACCATGGGTAAAAGAGGATTGGGCATCAACAATGGACAATTTATGGACAGTTTAAGCATTTTCTTCGCTAATTTCATCAATGGTATTTTTCCGGTCCTATATTTGGAACATATTCAGCCTGAAAATATTCACCTCATCTTGTTGAAGACCGATTAACATAACCGGGTAATTTGTCGAGCTGAACAAGAAGATATATAGGATGCTGTGCATCTGTTTGTCTATAATTATGGTATGGTTAATAATTTTCCGTTGGGAATGCTTCTGGAATTTCTTGAAGTCAACGTTTATTCTTTGGAACATCCTTTTCTTAAAAAATGTAACTGAGCTAAATGGGTTTTGATCCAAAAATATAGTCAAAATCATCGTCGCAGACTATCAATCCGAAGATTGGCTCACAGCAGCTCTCCAAGCTATCTCCTGTTGGCTGCCGATCTTTTCATTCATCACAATTGGCTGCGCTGACGTTTTCCATCATCTGCTTCCCGTAATCCATCCGAATGTTTAGAGCATTCTCTAAATGTTCACTCAAACGAGCGAAGGCCTCTGGAAAATAAAGCATCGCTATCCCCCATGATAGCGAAGGTAGCGCTCTAATGGGCGCAGCATGTTGTCGTCACTTTGTGGAATCCGGAAACATCAAACATAGTTCATGAATTGAGAAACGGGAAGGATTTGGAATGTATTTCTGATCCGCAAATCTGAAAAGGCAAAGGAATTCGGCTCTGGGGGCTGCGTCCCTGTTAGTACATATCCATCACTGAATTTCACTGTGCTAAGTGCGACACAATATGGGCGTAATGCCATAATGGAAACGTGCGAGTACGTTTGGTCGTTAGCGACAGAGATACTCCCAATCCCACATCTAAAATTTCGATGAGAGCGGTTTTTTCCTGATCTTTTGCGACCACCATTTCAATAAGCTGCCATCATCGTTTTCCGTTTATTTCTCTTCTTTCAGAATAACACGATAAAAAATTTGAGCCCAAGACGTTGCTTCGTATCAAATTTGGGTGGCATGTGTTCAGATCCAAATTTATGTATGGAAGTTGCGCCCAGAATTTGACGAAGTGACCGGCTTCAAAGGTGGTTCAACTTGCTGTGCTAAAAGTGTGTTAGAAGCTACATACACACCTATATCCACGCGTGAAACGGAATACCTCTTGATAAATCCAGCACTTCTATGACGGAACTTTTCGGTTGATAGGCATCTATCGAAATGGCGTCCACTACTTGCACATTTCTTCGTCAAAATTGATTTTCTCGTCAAGGCAAAGGCATGAGGAGGGAAATTAGACAGCAACGAACGTTTTCTCAATCGAAAAGTTCCATAATAGACGCTCAGGAATCGTATCTTCGGGCTACGCCGTATGGAGCACCGATATCCAGACCACTGAAATATTTTTATATCCTGACAAAATATTCCGGAGGGAACCAGAATGTTGCCCTGGATATTGTAGTGGCTTATTTAGACTTAGTTGGAGGATACGAATCCATTCCTCTGTTTTTCAGATGGATTACGATCCCTACTTGGATACCGAGCACAGATGACTTCGAGCGCACAACTCCGTCCGTCGGATGGGACGGTAAAACTTTGTAACCCCTCGGAGGCCTTTCTTTAAAAATTGGCAGACTACTTTCCGGTTCCTCTCCACCTCCCCTCCGCTCCTTGAAGTCACACCTAATGCCAAGTTGTACTATCCATCGTGGCGCAGGTTACATCATCTGTCGTCTTGTTTTAACCCCCCCCAGAGACTACACCTAAGGCAGATTACTCTGGCTATGAAAAAATAAATGTTCAGTTAATACACATTTATAGGAGAACAACGCTTTCGGAAGGAAACAATCTTTCGATAAGCTTATCATATGAACGAGCGACATGAAAAAATGAAAACGGAGATTTGAAGACCACAATTAATATGTGACGCCGGAAAATGGTGGCAGTGGTTTTGGGAGGTGTTTGATAGGAAGGCCTACGAAACGAGGGACTGAGTGAAGGAAGGAAAAAGGTGGGGGATTTCGAGTTAACGGGAAGAAGAGCCTCTCATAGATAAGGAAACAGGATTAGGCATAGAACTTTTGGAGGGGACGACTGAGACAGGACGTCCAGGCATCGAAAATACCAAGTACAATAATATTCAAAGATTACTTTTGCTGCAAAACAGTTTCATATTCAATCACTCCGGTTTTAAAGAAGGCATACATAAAATCATGGGCAGTGTGTCTGCTAAAGCCTACAGCTGAAACGGGGGCGATAATACAAAAGAGAAGATCACGGCAAGATGTTTGTTTAGAGAGTGAACTATACTACGCGTGTTCTGTTTCAAAATTCCAATATACAAAAAGAAAAAAAGCCCTCAAGACTTTAATTCAATAGATACTAGCAAAACTTATTTACAGTAAGTAACCTTGACGATGCTTTGATATCGTCAGAAATTGGTACGCGCCGACGCTAGCAGTAAACACGTTTTAAATTCGGAAGTTTCTTGGATTGAAGGTCATCGGCTACGGTCATCCTGGTTCTCTAACTCGCCGTTGAGTTATCGCGGGAGTCGGTGGACTGCTAAGGTTATTTGCGTCTCTTGCTCAGTTTGGGTGTTGAGGACATGGAGAGGGATAATGTAGGAGTATGGATGGAGAGGGAAACTAGGTGTCATCATTATCATGCGTTCAGTAAGAAAGTCCTACGAGCCTCCATATGAGATTATTCCGATACTCTTGGACGGTGGTTTAAGAAAACGTAACCTTGGATAGGGGTGGACCAGACGAGAAGCTTCCTGAAGTGACAATATATCCCTAATGGGCCCTAAAAACACAGGAATCAATTGGTAATAAATTAGCAATCGAACAAATGTATCCAAGCGAGATATCTCAAGAAGTAAACAAAATACTCGATGACGCATGCATTTTTATATTATGCATTTTATAATTTTTTAATTAAAAATTAAAAAAAATTAAATTTACTATAATAAATTACTTTGTGCGATAAATTTGCATTGCAATCCCAACTAAAAATGTATATCCCAATCGTTCCCAAGTCTATTCTCGCTGGTCCACTTTATTCGCTGAAAGCTGTTCGCCTCCACTGTTCTCACAAGCAGTGCCACTTGAACGAAAACTGGAGGCGTTTCACGAAGTGGGCATTGTCGCCGGATAAACACTCGAGTTTGATGCTTTATATCAAGAAAAGGCGACAGCCGTCTTCCAAATGCATCAACGTTATGATCACTTTATTTTGCGTAAGCCTACGGAAAATTATTTTTTTTTCGATTTATTAAAACTAAGACATCGATAGAGGAACGTCAAAAAAGTGTTTCTGGAGCCCCTTATCGTGCTGTCTCATTCTCATCGCT
>LYUA01000075.1:438720-449341 GCA_002093875.1 Calopteryx splendens | reverse complement strand
TTGGCTCGATCGAACTGAAATTTTAATATGGTTTAATCCTATCTTAAAAATTATTTATATACAAATTTGAATCTTGCATTAACGTTGAAAACCTAAATTTCGTTGGTAAAATTCTAAAAGAACTTACCTCTTGTTCTACATATCGCACAGACAAATATGTCAGTTTCTGAAACATATTATTAACTACTGGTTTTACAACGATTTTTATTTAGGAGTTAGAATTCTTTCAGGTCTGGGAGAGCGAGGTTAGAGACCAGCGAAGGAGGGAAGTCATCCTACGAAAAGACTTCCCTCTTTCGCAAGGATTCGGATGGATGGGTTGAATATTTTTTGTCGCCGATGACTGTGGGCGCCTAGTATTTTCGGAGTTCTCCCTCGGCCTCACCTATTGCACTTGGTTGTAATTTTGTTTTTGCAGAATACCTCACAGGTGAGAATATTTTCTTGATCCTGTGAATTCTTTCAGTCTATGTGTAGCCTACAGTCCTTCAACACGCCTCACAATAGGTACAGTCACGTGAAGTAGTACCTACTTCGAATTGCCTATTACTTACACATGTTCGTTATAAAAGGGCTGGTTTTTTTTAATAATATCACTTTGCTCATCTTCCATATTTTGATCGTCCTTCTCAAAGTAGTCCCCATTGGATGCAATGCACTTGTCCCGCCTTTTAGTGCTCTCTTCGAAGACTTGCTGAAAGCCTTTTTTCGATAGATCCTTCAAAACCGCCTCAGCAACCTTCACAACACCCTCTGATGAAAAATCCTTTCCAAGAAGGTGCTTCTTCACATTGGGGAACAGGAAAAGTCGCATGGGGCTAGACATGGACAACAGCGAGGATGAGGAACACACCTCGCATTTCGATTTCCGCGAGGTATTCAGCGAAAACATTTGCGATGTTCGGCCGAGCAGTAACGTGATGCAGCATCCAGCCTGTTGCTTTGAAATGTGGTCTTTTGCGATTGATATGGCCTTGAAGAATTTTCAGTACATCCGCCACCAGCTCTTCTGTCTGAGTTGAAGCTCTAAAATGAGGGTCACTGCTCCGGAAAGTATACTTAATTAACAGTTTTTTGTACTGATACGGCATGCTGATGCACCATTCCCTGAATGTCTAAAAATAATATGGCCATGACTTTCCCAGTAGAAGCCACCACTTTGCCTTTTTATGATGTCGCTAATGGGCCCACCTTCCTTTGAACTTGATTTTCTTTCCTCTTTAAACATTTTTAACCATCTTCTAGCTGTGCTATAGGGAAGAACAGACCCTATTGTACCATTGCATAAGCCTCGACTGACAATTTGTTCATCCGAAATCAGAATATCAATGTAGTAAATTGCTCGTCGCAGGTTACCTCCATCGTTGCCGTAAGCGAATGTTTCAAATTGTAACGGATGCCGCCGACGCAATGCGAGTGCCAAATCGACGAAACCTGTATCATGCATACATCACACAGAAAGGCAATAGAATTGCACAAAAATTTAATGTTTGCACAATGAACTATGGGAATATAGAGTTTACGATCAACACTTTATTGAAGAGGCCTCTTATATACATAATGCGTCGGTATGTTATACTGCATGACGGCACATGAGACACGTGGAGGGGTGAAAAACCTTCTCAAATATCCCAATCGGCATGATGTGCTTATCAAAAATGCTTATCGACGTAACATTCTGGCTCGGTTAGTCGTGCGGGTGACGCGGCCGCCCGCTAACCCAAACGTCGCTGGCTCGAGTCCCTCTTCCGGCAGAGGCGTTGTGTTAACTCCGGTGATACGGCGGGCGAGCTGGTTGGCTATGAGAATTACAAGGTGTGATCTCCGAAGCCAACGGGAATCTTTGTAGAATTTGATGGACGAAATATCGATACAGGAGTTGAGAGTAAAATTACTGTTAGCTTCGGAGATCGCACCTTCTTGCTAAGGAAATAATGGGTTATCATCCCCTATGGACCACAGGAAGCATCCGGCGAGAAAAAAGAATATTCATAGCTAGAGTAAACGTAGGAAAGTTAAAAAACATCATAATATATCTTACGTCTGACCTCATCGACAACGTGGATGGGTAATTACTGCCCAGAATCCGTACTAAACTAATTATACCTGCTACCTTCAAATCCAAAATCTAAGGCTTTTTTATGCCTAATCTTAGCAGAATTGCCAGATTTAAATCGGGAAAATTTAAGGTACGAGATATCAATATTCGTTTGAGAGTAGGTCTCAAGGTAGGACATAGCGTACGTATCTTTTGGAACATCGTTTTGAGTGGAATGTCAAACATGTTTATGAATTTATTCCGCACATCACAAAGCCGGTAAAAATTCTCTATTCACAGTTCCCTTGGCATCCACAATCATTTGAGTGATTTGCATAGTGGAAGGAGATTGTAATCTATAAGAACTTTAGTAAAAAATGTCCAGATTGTCATTAAAGAGCATTGCACACATCCCCACGCCACTGCATGGAGGTAAAACATTGGTATTCCCGGAAAAGCGTAGCTCTCGTCCAAAAGCGGGGGGCATTGGGGTGCTTGAAGAGTGTTCGTGGTAACTATAGGAGAGAAAAGGTGAGGAATGAAGGAGGCCACGAAAGACTGTGGAATGGATGCACCAGAAAAGCATGAAAGAAGAGTGCTATTTGAATCACCAAACAAATACGCGAGAGAAGAGTAAATGGTTTGGGAGCGGAAGGGTTAGGCCGAGAAAGTCATTGGTGAATGTGGTCGTAGACACTCTCAGACTTGAGAAATTAGAAGTATCAGGAATGAAAGAAAATGAAAGGGTATGATAGTCTGAAAGAATTAGTAAGAGAGAGAGAGAAAGTTTACTGTGCTAACCTAAAATAGGATTTTTACTGCGAATACCTCATTAGGGAACGGCATGAAGTGTATCCATGCTCGTATGAAACTGCGCATTCGCATGCACGTGTGCATAAATTACTATGAAACTTCCGGGGGCCTTCCAGCATACGTTGTTGGCGCAGGCGCAAAATATCATTTCAAATGTTTAAATAAATATCGGTTCTTGCATAATTAATTTACCAATATCGAGGTAATTCCACTACCAAAATTAAATTTCATACTTTCACCCCAATTGATTAATACAACCAACGACCCCGAATTGCACGCGAATTAGCAAGATTCGAATTTGAGACTAATTACAGTGTAAACGTACAATTTATTTATATTTTGCGTAAGTAATTCGGCATTAATGTTAGTGATAAATATATCAGGGGTAAAATAAAATTTTTCCAAAGCTAAAGTATAAATACGGGGTTCATTTGGCACATATAATCAGAGAATTGGCTATTTCAGTTTTTCACAGAGTTTTTCGCGAAACTTGGCTAAAATATTTGCAATATTTTTATTACCATTGCATTCAATACTTTCAAAATTCAATTTATTTTAACATTATGAGAAGCCCAGGGAACCTGCGCAATTTTTAGAACCCCTAATCAGCGTTAACTCTAATTCCTTTTTCAGTCCTATAGTTCCGTTGATGACTGAAAAACGAATTCACAATTTAATTATTTTGATTAAAACTGTAAACCTGAAAAGTACGTTGACTGATGAATAAGAAAGAAACCATTAAGAGCAATTGGACGTATCTAGTAACTGAAGAACCAATCCGAAAAATGCGGGAAGAGCCAGAAAAAGAAAATTGTGAAATGAATTTGAAAGCTCCAGCTTGAGTCAATTAGACGACATGAAGATTATGACAAAGATTTGGCCATTTAGAATGACTAATATTTAGCTGTTAACACGAAAAAAGACCTGCTGTGCCTTATTTGCGAAATTATTATGAAGAATTCACTATCGTTAATAATGAGAAATTTTTTTCAAGAAATGGAAAGCTGTGCCCGGTAAGCGCCTTTTACAGAATTCAGACAAAATTTGAGATCAATAAATAAAAATAAGTCGACCCTAGAATGATGGTCACAAACTAGCATTGGTCGAGATTTCAAGTGCCTAGACAGCCGGTATCACAAGAGTATGTCGGAATTTCCTTATCACTTGGCATCACATTTTACATAGTCTTCACATTAAACAATAGATTCACATTTTATGTGTTATTATCATACGGCATATTATTAATTTACTTTTAAATAATATCTCTATGTAGGCAAAGATAATGACGAAAAGTTGTTCAAATTGAACGGCTAATTTGATAAAACTTTACGTCTGACAATCTATTCATGCTCATTTGACAGATTGCGAACGTCCTGGCAGATAAATAACTGTTTACATGCACTGTATTTTGTATTGCTTGGTGTTCAAATATTAATTTGCTTCGAAATTGTTATTGACCGCCACACGCTCCTGAAATATTGAGTGCGTCTCCAGGGCTCAAGGGAACTACCGTTAAAAGGGACTGGTATTTTTTCTCTGTCTTCGCATGATGTACCTTCTAAAACCCATCTGTGTAGTGAGATTTTGTTTTTTCTTTTGATTTTGTTGCATGCCGATAAAGCCACTACATGAAAATCAAATTTAAAACCAAGGCGCGATTTAATAATCAAGAAATTACTTTGTGTATGTGTATATATATATATATATTTCCCAACCGTTTTGAAAATGTTTGTACCTGATGATGTCGCCTATGCGTCGAAACCAGTATTATCGAAATAAACTTTCCGTGAAAATATCCATTCTACTTATTCAGTGACCATGAATGTTCACAACGTTGAGTCTGAGACCATTGAATTCATCCGATAGAACGTTTAAGTAAATATACATAATAAATATATATAATTTAACGCTTAAGTAAATATATATTTATTATATTTGCCCGAGTGCATTACGGAAATTAAAACATCAACCACTAAGCTGCGAGAGAAATTGTAAAATAGCAAGTTACCTTATGTCTAGTTCAGCATTGCAATGCTTATCAAACATTTATACAAGGAAAACAATGCATGTTCACAAATGTGTAATGAGCGACGTTAAGTCGAGAGCAATGCGGACCTCGGAGAGTCGGATTATTGATTGATTTTCCATAAATAGTATTCTTTTGCCATTTTGAAGAAAGTGATGGCGATATTTCCACTACACTGCTTGCTACTTGGGCATGTCTTAGGTGCAAAAGGAGTGGCGAGGTGGAAAGCAAGAGAGGACGGGAAAATATTACGTAAGATCGAAGGAGGAACGAGAGAGGGAATTCCAGGGCGTCGTCGAGGGAAGGGAGGGAGCATGGGCTGTCAGGAAGTGGCCTAAAACCGCTTACGCAATCCCAGTGGCTCCTTAACACGCGATCCCTCTTCTTCCCTGGGTGCCCTCGCTGGCCATTCAGAGGGGTTGCAGACGGAGACGAGCGAATGCGCGCGGCCGCTGCTGCTTTTAATCCTCGATCCGCTCTCCCTCCCCACCCCCCTTCCTCCTCCCTCGGTCGTCATCCCTCCACGTGGGATGCCTCCGCGTCCTTCTCCTCCGCTTTTTTTCCGCACCGTGCCCTTCTTGCTCGGCGTGCGTGAAGCATTACTCGCCCGAGCCCCAGCGAGCACGAAGGAGGGGGTACGGCCCGCCGCAACAATTTTATTTTACACGTACTAGAGCGTCTACTTTACCGCACATCCCTCAGGGAGCACAGAAAATTTGGAGTGAACTTCGGACATCCATGTTTTAAATTAAATTTTCCAATAGTTACGGAAAGGATATTATTTTTTTTTTGACTGGAGATAAGAGTGAACAAATATAAAAATGCAGTTCGCCGTGACGAAAAAGTCGCTACCGTGACATTGTACGTGCAAGCCAAGTGTTAGTTGTCGGCTGGGTTACTCAGTTGGGTTACGCCCCTGTTTGCTGGCCCTTTGGTCACGGGTTCGAGTACCACCGCGGACACGGGCCTTGTGTGGCCCCAGGAAGACCTGGTGATGGATGAATCATCGGGAACGCAGGGACAGACGGGCCAATAGATACGTTCGTAGAATAAAATAACTATCGTACACATTTTTACATAGTTCGCAGCTAATAGAGCGCCATTTTTTTCTCTAATGCTATTAATTTATTTAAGCATCCAATATTATATACGAACCCTTCAAGTCGTTAACTTTTTCGGGAAAGTTGAATTCGAAAAAGCCTGATTTTAGGTTTTTTCAGGAAACTCCCTTTCATTATTCTGTTCCATACTTATCTATCCATGCATACCTCTTTCGCCTCTGTCGTTTTCATACATTATTTCATGAATTCTCTCCTGTTCCGGAGGCTTCCATTATTCCATCCCTTGAGAATCTCTTACTCTTCTATCGAATGTTTATTTTTGGTGATTCAACTGTCATCCATTCTCTCAACCCGATCGGAGCAATGTAGATCTCTTCTTTCAAACTCGTCTATTATCGGTGCAATCTATCCAGAATTTTTCGTGACCTACTCATTCCTCACCCTCCTTTGTATTTATCACAAACACTCCTCAAGTACCCCATACCCACTTCAGTCGACGTTTATCCGTACACTGGCATACCCTCTTGCCTAAGCGGAGCTTCCATACAATCATTTTGGGAGGAGTATAGTAAAATTGTACACTAACACTAAACTTCGTACTTTTGCAAAAGAAATTAATTTAATGGCAGTAGTAAATAAATATCTAGTAGAAAGGTACGAATTTAACCTCATTATTGAATATCAGACACTTCCACGAAGTCGCGCATGAAGTTACTAAATTTGAATATTCATTTATTGTTATTCTCCTTACACTATCAATAACCTTTCGGCCGGCATTCCAGCCTTTTTAATCTCTTAATCTACCCTATCATCTTTCGAACATATTATGCCATTATGCGAAGTCAAATAAATAATCACATACACATCACTTGAATTTAGTGTTCCTTTCTGACTTGAGGGGAATTCGTGAACATTAGTGAGAATATGAAGTTTAAATAAGGTCAGTTTTCAGTTGGGTAAATGTTAACTGCCATTAGGCTCTCGGAATGTTTTATCTCTCATTACTACGTTTTAAGTTAAATGATTCTAACGCATAAGCCTTGAAATATGGCACTTTAGTATTAACAATAAAAATTGTTAAACTGAACCAACAAAAACAGTAATTAACCCGAAGGTTGGCTTTGATAGAGCTCACCTCGTATTAGGCCCTAAGACTTGTTGGAGCCACACGTTCACGGTCGGGGCAGAGTGTAACAAGGAACTTTCATAGACTGTGGACGGGGGGCATTCCCTTTCCCACTTCCTCTTGGTTTTTATCAAAGTTTTCTTGTTCCGAAAACCACACAACTTGGGGGTTTGAACTTGATCTGCTCCAGTAGCGCCACCCGGAACCCTCCTCAGGCTACCACGCCACGTACAAGAGATTCGAATTTTTTGGAGATCAATATTTTCTCATTTCTCCACACTTGTGCTCTCTTTCGGAAGACCAGTCGAGAGATCATACCTACCAGCCACGTGAAGTGTGCAGTCACGTTATTAACGCCAGTGACAGAGAGTGTTCTATTCTGTTCTGAAACAAACTTCCCACTCCCACGTTTCCTTTCCGTAACGGTGATCTTGATGATGCATTTAAAAAACTGAAATTAATTCATGCAAATATAAGCATAATTTGATTTCATGTTTTTTTATGTGAATTCCTTTGGCAGAACCCCACGCACGTGCACGAGCACCCACTCTCGCGAACGATAATATTAACATAAATGAAAAGAATGGGTTAACATTAGACCGTCGTCGCCTAGCACATAAGCACCAAGAAAATGTTCAAGTTTACTAGTTTCATCAGCGAGGCCAGGCAAATATAAGTTTAAATGTTTTTAGGGTCGTTATTTTTGTGAATTTTTCTTTTAGTTGTTAAGTTATAGAGGATTTATTGATTAATCCTTTGAATACATTCAATTCGTTAGGTTTTGGGCTTTTCTGGCTCGTAATGTGGTTACCTAAGGTACTGTCATTATTTAATTGCTGCCAAAAATTAAAAATTGGCATTAAATAAACTAATTAGGACATATAAAACAAATTAAAGGGACAAATTTGTAAAACCCGTATTTGCTACTGAATGAAATATAGAGGAAATAATTAAATTTAACAACTAAAAAGAATTTAAAAAAATATGATTGAATAACTTTTAATGATATTATTTTTCATGGAATAAGAATGGATAGCCAGTCATTAATAATAATTAATTCTTAATGACATGACTCTACTCAAATCACAAAACTACGTTAAACCTAACTTGATACAAAATCATTGCCGGTCGAATCCATACCAATTCATTTTCCTACCTCAATTATCGAAACACCAACGAAACAAATTGCAGAAAAAATAGGTTTTCATATTTAATATTAGGAACATTCGAAAGTTTCCCGTCAGTGTTCACAATCGGTCAAATGGACCGCGAAGGTCAGCTTCACGAACTTAAACTCTTTTCAAGTTTAACTTGGAGTAGATTGTTCGGTCACGGTGAAAGAAATTACATCGAATTTACCTATAACAGTCCTATGATATTACGAATATTACTTGGGAGTACGGTAAGAAAAAGAAAGTGCAAAACAAGAAATGAAATCTGTGAGTTTCCTCGTACGATTTTCAATTTTAGGCAAGGCATTTTTTCTCTCGGGGAATTTACCCACCAACGTACGAGAGTATATCCGATTAATATCCGCGAGCCACGATGATGCGGAAAAGCAGAGCCGGCAGAGAAAATAGAAACACCGCGATGCGAATTTCAATAGTAAAAAAGAGTGAACGATGAAAACATGAATATTCATGGATTAAGGACTATAATAAACAATAAGTCCGGTTATACATGAACGACGAATTCCATATCACTAATACTTTGTGATGACTGAAGTTGAAGCGTTCACTGTCACACCTACTCCGTTTAGACATATGGTAAGTGTAAGCACGTTAAAAGAAGAAAGATTAAAAAATATAATTTAAAGCCTGGATTTAATACTTTCACGGTCCATCCAAGCATTCAGCTTCAGGTTATTTTTCTTTCCATGAAGTACTCGGAATTGGGTGTTGGAATTAAAAAGCAACTTTGAATGTGAAGAACAAATTGTTAATTCGTCAGGTGAGCCCTTAAAGTAACTACAGTCTTTCCATTGCAGTCGTAATACTATAACTTTCGAATATTTTGATAAAGCACGAGATATCTTCCCAAACATCTGGTAGTTTGAGGACAGGTTAGCGCACCATAAATCAGAGAGTCGACACATTTCAGTGGAAATATAACGGTATGGTGTGGGTTAGAAAACTTTGATTTATAGGTGTTATTATTTTCATACGTGACTGGTGGTGGTTCATTAGTACAAAAGCGAGACGGTATGAGCGTGAAGGGACTCTGGGAGTGTAAAATTTTGTATTAAAATAGTTGTTCCCGTGTATGTGGTTGGGTATTAGAAGAAGAAAATGAAAATATTGTTCATCAACTCATACTACATTCACGCATCACTTTAAGGAGTGTCGAAATCCAATATCCAGGAAAGGGTATACTCTATATACGAGGACTATATTATCTCTCATCTCTCGTAGCACATGTTTATCGGCTTCTCTGTGTTGATTTATTTTATCTCAACGTTTCGCATCCTATGCGTTTCCCATCAATCATCAGAATGAAGTGGTAAATTACTTTTCAGAGTCAAATATCAGTGATAAAAAGTCATGATGTATTTTTGTAATTAACCTCCTGCTTGACGCATATAGGCATAGTGGCTATCCCATATAGGTAATTTTTCCGATTGCTCTCAATTCTGTCGACCTTCCTTAATTAAAATATCTCTAGGTTTCATCAATTAATTCCAATTCAACATCTAATAGCTTTTATTGTTTTTATTTTGTAGCCCCTTAAGAACAATGTAATATTTTCTTAATCGGATGAAAATATTTTCCCGTCAATGAAATTTATGTATATACATTACTATATATACATATCTATATATTTCTCTTGCAAAGTAATTTCAATTGTCCATTTGGATCCTCGCCCTTGTCTTTTACTTGATTCTCCAATAATTCCCATCTCTCCTGGACTTCCCTTTTCTATCTTCTAAAAGCATCCCATCTCTATCCTATGGGTTCGTTATCTATCAATATTTGCATCTCTATCAATTTCAATAAGTTGGTTCATTTCGTTCTTCATGTAGCGTTTTGTAACCTCACTCCCGTTTCTCCCACCACTTATGACAGACGATTCGAAGGGGAGTAACCTCCGAACACCCTCTCAACCCTCGAATCAAGCGTTAGCTTTAAACAAGGGGTTGTAGAGAGGGTGAGTATGTCACCCAGATCGTCTGACAGAACGATCCGGGGCACACTATTACGAAACCTATTGAGTTTGCTCTAAGGACGAGGCTCCCCCCACAATCCCAGAAAATAGGGAAGGCAGTGGGGAAACATGCATAAGAGTCAGGGGTAACTTAGTCAGGCATGTGCATTTACCATGGTCAGGCCCAGAGACCCTGCACGGAAAACCCACACACCGCTCAAGATCCGCGCCCGCGACAAGGGGTTATATACTTGGCTGATGACTACCTCCTTCCCCATGGGAAACCCATCAGGCCACGCAGGCACCAACTTCGCCCAAAGGGAGCGAAAGAAAGTCTTTCGCAGATCCTTCACTTGTGGTAGCGTTCCAATCCCATACAAATATTAGGTGTTATCCATCTGATTACTCCATAAAAA
>LYUA01000075.1:421441-433141 GCA_002093875.1 Calopteryx splendens | reverse complement strand
TGCGCCATCAGCATTGGGGGGGATGGGCGCCCCTGATTGCACATACCAGTGATAGGTATGCAGAGAAAGGGTGAGTTTTGTTTAACCAAACACGAGAATGAGAGAAGAATGAATGGTTTGAGAGAGGAAGGGGTAGATCGAGAAAGTCACGGGTGAATGCGATTGAAGGAACTCTCTAGGCTAGGAACATTCGAAGTCTCAGGAACAGAATAGCACGCATGAAATAATTTATGAATATGTCGGAGGCGAAAGTGCGCACGGCGGGTAGGGCGTAAGGGGAGAAATGAGTTAGAGAGAGAGAGAGAGAGAGAGAGAAAATGCCTCCTCCTTCCGTTTGCCTATTGCCTGTCTTCTCTTGTCACTGCTTACCCTAAAATGGAACGGAGCGAATGGTACCTATGTATGTTCTGTTTCAAATGTCGTGCCCATATTTCCCTCGTTGCTTAAGGGGCAATCAATCCTTGGGCAATCACTCCTTCAATCCTGGGGAAAAAGACATATTTATTTATCCCTCTGGCAACACGTTACTCGGAAAAATTAGTTCGCCAAGGTACTAAATACAGTGAATCCTGTCGCTGGAAAGTTGGAATTGTGATACGTAACCGATCACGTCATTCACTAGCGAGTCCCTATGACGGACGGAAACTGAGACGCGGTTGGGTAGAATTTTTTGGTGTCATTTATTGCACGAATAAGTTACATTTGAATCTGCAAAAGACGGATATCAAATTTCAGAGGGAAATTATTAAAGTAATTTGTTTTGGAGTTTGAGGGTTTTAGCTCTTAAACATCATTTTTGCTGTCCTAAACAACTTTTCCTTGAAAATAATTAGTTCTATCCCTGGTCTGTAAGTTTTCGAAGAAAAATGAATCGTCGGTCGTACCTATTTATATCTCATTTTCACAAATGTATTTGTGTAATCACCTTGTGTAAACAAATTTTAGATCGAAAACCATTTGTCACATTGTTCTTGACTTGGTGGTTCCGACTATGACAGGTTTTACAGGATAAGATGTTTCTTGGTATTTTTAAACGTATAAAGCTTGTTTGCGGTTCCTTCGTAGTTCCTCTGTTGAAAACCCCCGGTTCTCATAAACATTTTCATGGACTGCCCTCCTAAAAGGTGAACGTATCATTCCAACGCCCCCAATTCGCAGTCTTCTGGAAACACCAATTTAATCGATTCTTAGAGAGTTGTCACGTCTAGCATTTCTCCCAACGACTTAAGCTTGAAACTAACATTTTCTTTCTTCGAGCGGACATTGGGAAATCCACGGTCGACTCGGATGTTTAGGGCAGTAATCCCTTCAATACCACGGTCACAAAGCACGTAGGCGATATCGTCATTTTATCCTGACAAGAGTATGGATGCATAATGGAACACTTCCGAGGAAATGAACTTAAAAAATAAATTTAAAAAAATACCTAGCGACAATCTACTTCGCGGAGAATCGATGTCAGGACAACTAGATCAAATTTCAAAATGATATCATGCAAAATAATATATAGCCCTATTTTTTAGTGATTAATCCCTGAAAAATTGCATATGATGAACACTGGCCGCGCACCTCAATTCCGCATCTGGGTTTTCATTAGTTTTCCTCCGGAATTTTATGGAAAATTAATTCCTAAAAAATTTGATTCACCGATGTATATGATTCGAAGCATGCACAATAACTTCCTACAATTATCCTGAGTGTTAAAATCAAATTTCATTATAAAAATGAAGTCCAACATCAAAACATAATATTTTCCTCCTTATATTAAAGCACCATTCATGAACCGGGAACTCAAGACTTCGATCTTTAACGAAAGGTCGGTCACCGATTCCATTCTATTGGATCTCCTAATGAGATATATTTAAAATGACTAATTCAGGGGCTGTGCGTAACCAGCTCCTCTTTAACACTCACCCATTTGTACTTTTCAAGCAATTCCATTAGACGTTTGTTTGAAAATTTTAATCTCTGCTATCTTATTTCACTTGTTTGGAGTGGAAGCCTAGTGGATAGAGTTCGGCAACTGACCACAGGGTACCGGACCCACATACGGGTGATGCCTCTGGACCATCCCAGCTCAACCAAAATTGTGTGATGTTCTGAATACCAAAACTCAGTGAGATTCCGCAGGTGGTGCGGCAAAAGCAACTGCCCCCCCGCCAAGTTGAAAGGAAGGTTATCACACACACCGCTGGCCTTAAGGCGAGAAGAGCTCTACTCTCATATATCCAAGCCAATCATTAACCTTCGGATTGATAAGGTTCCTTTACGTGCCATTTTTTATTGCTTCAAAATTTCAGGAAATCCAAAATTGCAAAGAGTTTACTTCAATGTTAATAAAATTTTCGTTTAATCGTAGTTTAAAATTTTATCACGTGAAACGACTTAGATGAATGAAATTTCAGGTGATTTTTCTTGAAAAAAATATCTATAATACGGATGAGATCTGACTGAAAGAAGTAATTCTCCGCAACCGTTAAATGATAGCTAAGGCAGCAGATCGGGACCCACCGGTGGGTGCACGGTGTTGCCATCCCTGTTTAGAGGGCTAGGACTATTTGTGGTGGTTCATTGTTCATTGAAGTACTGATTCACAATATTTTCAACTCTTATCTCGCACATATGAATTACTCAATTCCATCACTTGAATTCAATCAATCCTGCATCTCAGTGATTTCACTGAGATGCAAGCATAACAAAAACATATCAAATCATGGCACAGAGCGAGCGGAATGTCCGAGTGTAGCGGCTCAGAAAGAAAGGAACACTTCAGAGAAGAAGATGATAGAATCAAAAACGCTAAGTATCCAGGAAGAAAAGTTCGACATTTTCGATCGCACTGGCGTTCGGAACTAACCAATTCGAGAAGAAAATAATAATCGAAAAGCAAATAAAAACTGAGGAGAATAGTAATCAATTTAAACTCTCGCGTGTAGTTGTAACGTGAAATTGAACAATAAATGAATGACTGTAAATCTGCTCATTGCACAAAACATTAGCAACGGATTCAGAAAACCTTTGGCAAACGGCGACATTCATTTCCTGATGAGAGCACGAGCGCATACGAGAGTAGAGCAGAGAGGGCTTTCCTTTGCATTTAAAGTGGGAGATTTAAATGTTTTTACGGCATTGAGCATATAGTTTCACGAGTTCGCGAGATACCTTGCTCCCTTTCAAGAACTTGTTAAAATCCTTTTGAGCTCCACAATACTCACTGCCGCACAACGAGCATTCCAAACACTCGAGCGTGGGCCCCTAGAGGGGAGGGCGAGGGCAATTATCGCTCAAGTCCCTCCCCCCTCTTTGGGTGCTTTTCGGATAAAGTGAATGGGGAGTCTCCGTGAGCCAGTTCCTGTGCCGTTAGCATAAAAATTATCATGCCATAATAATCAACTCTACACTTAACCCCTTCAAAATGAACAAGGGAAATCATTTTGGGGAATATAAAACTGGACAAACAAAAGGCGGGAAAATGTCGCATATTGGGTAGAAGGGTCAACAGGGAAAAGGGCGTAATATGGGAGGGGCATGATTTGGCTCAGATCGAAAAGGGCATACTGCTCTAGACAGTTCACAAGAAGAGTCTAGGCAGTTAAAAAATGTGCGAAATAGAAAACGCTCCACTGGAGCTTTGCTGTCTTCATTTCCTCCGGATACTAAACATGGAGGGCTGCAACGGCAGGGGAGGAAAAGAAGAAGAAGAAGACAGGTGCCTCTGAAGTTTTACGATGAGTGGGCGGAGAAAGAATCCCATCGAAAAGGCAGAGGGGTACACCCGGCAGACATTTTCGAGAGACACGATGGCGCGCTAGAGTTAGAAGTGAACGAGGAGAACTACGCGGACCAGGGGACGTGAAACGAAGCATACATGGGGACGCGAAGAAGTTATAACCGATCGGGGAACTGAGAGTGGAGAAGCAGCAACCGACACCAAGATCGACGACCGTTGAGTGCGATGCTCCACGAAGGCGCGAAACTTTGAAATATCATTTCGTAGTTACACTTGGATTTTCAATCTGTTCCCACACTTGAGGTCACATTCCAATATGCACGCGCACGGAAAATTCTTTATTAGGCAACACTAAAAACCCGTTCTCTCGCCGGGAATCGAACCCGCGACTTTCTGGATAGTCGATAACCACGGGGATGTCCGGGTTGGAATCAATTTCGTTCATGTTACGACCGAGAAAATTAAACAAATAAATAAAGCCACAGACTTGGAAGCACGCTTAGAACGCTTACAACAGTGATTCAAAAACTTTTTCGATCCGCGGATCCCTTACCCTACTGATCTTTGGCCTCGGGTAACCTTTACCTTTTTCTGGGCGAGGGGAGATTGGTGGGGGTTAGAGAAGCATATCGTTTGTCCCATCATGAAAGGGGCGCAACTGGCAGGTTTTTCGGTGTCCAAGGGCACCATGGCGCATACTTTTAGACTCACTGCCATTCGAGGATAGACCAGATAACACGGTTTGTGATCGGGACAACATAACTCGGAAAAACGATACAAATTCATCACTCAGGATTCTTTGGCAATGCTCTCTCTAGGTAGTAATTTCTTCTCTTCTTTAATGCTAATAACTCCGATACTCAAGTTATAACTGAAGTGCAAGTACCAAAAGGAACATGAATGTCATCACTCATCCGGATATCTCGAGAAAGTAAAAACAGGTTTTTGTGTTTACTTAATTGAAAGCCAGGTATTAAATCCGTAGTTATTTAACAGGGACATAAAGCAGATGAGTTCAGTTACTAAGACCGCAGTCAGTTCCTAATCTGTAAAATCATTTCAAAACAGGAAAAATAATGAAAGGTAAACGCTTCAAGTTCAAAGATATGTAAATTAAAAATGAGTTAATTGAAAGGAATGCGGTACAAATACATTTATAATTAAGTACTCCATTCGTCTCGTCTCTAGGATTCGTTTGACTCCCGTCTCAATAAAGTCTACTTCAACATTCCATACTGTCAAGATTGCCATAAATTTCCCATGATAATTCTTGGAAAAGTTAATAAAAACTGGGCTGGAGTTAGTTCTCACAAATTTTTTAAAATAAATTTCATAGTCATGCCATAATTACAACCGATTACATTTAGTTGAACAAAAAAATGAAGTCAGTAAAAGTGTTGAAAATACGGTAAATTGACAATGAAATATTTTTTCTGCCTTCATCTTAAAAATCTCATTTGGATCAGCTTATAGCGATCGCTACAAAACTAACCGGTTAAATAACAATGTTTTGAACGAATTTATTAAAGTAACAACATTTAAGTCGGCCTATTATTTGGATCATATTCAAGGCTAGTTAGCTATGGTACAGAGTCGACTAAGCTTGAGAATTACCGGGTTCATATATTCATTAAATAAACTCTCCAGGTGGTACCAAAGAGTGGACGAGTGCGGTTTCTGGTAATTAGTTACAGAGAACAGGTGAGTGGATGAGAGCCTTTAAGAAAAAAAATTGAAAGGAGTGAGAACAATGATGCTCGAAAGTCGGTACAATACTTGAGATTTTGACTATAGAAAATGATGAAAAAAGAATGAACATTATATTATATAAAAGATTTCGTTTTCTAGAGATTCGATGACTTCGCCACTATGAACTAACATGCTACAGGTATTATAAAAGGATAATGCATCAGTGGCAAGTCTGTTCTCTTCAAGATTCCTCGAGTAAAACACATATGTAAGGATGGAAGACAATCATCCAACTGCGTGTTAATCCAACACTGCAATACTCCCGGATGGTTAGAAACCTCCTCCCCACCTACGCTTCCCATATGCTCGCAGCATTTTCTATATGCGATCTGACTAACGAGAAATAGATCGTCTCTTTCATTTTTTCATCGCTTTGTTTTCTTACTGTACGCTTTACAAATGCCAGTCTCCACAGGGTGGCCCTGCATGTAATACCCAAGTGTTTAGGAATGCTTTTCTCTGTCCCTGAGTTAAATATTGCGCTGCCGTTGTAACATTCATATTACGGCACAGCTATTCTTACAGAGGGATATGTCCAGAGGTTGGCGAAGGGGATCCACCCACTCACGGTTGACCTCCTACGTCCACGACCGAGAAAAACCATTCGACAACTCCAATTTCATTTTTGCCGCTGTACATACTGTACGATGGGACACTTGGGATTTTTGACGCATTAAACTTCGGATTCTATGAAAAGAAACAAGGTAAAGGTCGGCGTGTGGAAGGAGTTTTCACGCGCAACACTTCCAATATCTTAAATCGCAAATTACTTAGAAAGATGCCTGGACCAATGACCCTTGGACAACTGGTCCGCCAGGCAAACTTAAAATGCATGAAAGCAATGTAAAGAAATTGATAAATACCAGATAGGGGAGGATGCCCCCGAAGATGGGAAGACAAACAGCCCTCGGTCATAAGCGAGAGCTTGATACCGGGGTGGGGGTGGAGGGGGATCTGCAGGGGCGAAGGCCCCCGAAACAGTTGTACGACGGGACAGCCTATCGACACCGCGCCCACATTCAGTTCACACAGAGCACGTCGATATGAAGGATGAGAAGTAACAGATATATCGAATTCCGATAGATATCGTCGATATTCGATACGGATTAAACGATCGATTCACGATATGGTGATATGAGACTATGTGCTAAGAATAGAAGTGGGGACGCCGTGGGATCCACGTCGCTGCCCAAGACTCCCTTTGGCTTGCTACCCCAATGCCCCCCCGTTCCGGAAGGTGAGAAGGCAAACTTATATTTCACATAGATACTTTTGTATTCAACATTCATTTTATACTATATATTTCCTACATGGACAGTTTGACCGATATTTATTTATCGTCTGTTCAATGAACGCGATATATAGGTGTACAGTTTTTTTTACCACCATGCCAATATTAACCTCGATATTTATTTAATCGAGAAACGATGTTGAAAATAAAATATCACGCAACCCAAGGAAGCAAGGACGGAATGTAGTTCCGGAGTCGCCATACGGCGTATTTAGGAATATTAGCTTTTCTTATTTTCCATTCTTCGCACTAGACAGCTGCAATTAGCACCCAATGGGGGCGGAAGAAACCTGGCGGCGGACGGCTTCGGGCAATGGGCTACAGTGTCCCGTTTCATCGATGGAGGTTACATTGCACACTAGGAGTGATGGTTCGGCCACTTCACTTATTCGAAAGCGACAAGCAAAAGTGCGGGAAAGTTATCTTTTCGTAAGTCTTCATAAAAAAGAAAATTTTCTTCGGACTTTCTTTTTTTAACATTCAACATCAACCAGCCCTGATTTCTCCCCTAGGCATTGGTACCTAATCGCCGTAGGTACTGGTACCGATGTATTTGGACTAGGATCCAACCCCTGGTAGATGGTATCTAGGTAAGTAGCGTAGGGTGTTGCGGTGTTTAGTGGTTTTATAAATGAAAAAAGTACCTTGCATGCCGCCGCGAGAGCGTGTGGCTATAGGCGCGGATTAAGAGCGCAGTTGCCTTTAGTCTCTGTGCCCGTCAAAAAACTACCTTAACCAATAGGCTACCTTTGATAAATAAAAATGTCTTAGGTGATCCACCACGGCGATGTATGGTTGCCCCCGAGGATACAGAGGATTCAGGAGGTGGGCAACCCTCCCCCGTCGCTCGCATCGGCGTGACAACTAGGTAGGTACTCGTGGTTTCGGCTCTGCGGACCCTGCGTGGCGAAAATTGCATCAGGACGCGATCGATCGACGCTCTTCGCACCAAGAGAACACGCACCAATGACCTCGCACTCGTATAGCAGCATGAAGGAAACCTAGTTCGCTTCGTTTTCCACAGAGCAGTGGTGGGTACGGGAGAGTGCTTGCTCTGAGGGAGGGGAGCTCCGGACAAGTTGCGCGAGGAGCAAGGGCAAGAGGAGGCGAAGGAGCGAAGGTGAGAGAGAATGGGAAGGTATCAGGGAAGTATGACGCGCGACGAGGGAGCATGACTTGGACCTGTACGCTCTAATTGTGAGTTGAAAGTGATGCCACACAAGGACTTTTGTCCTGGATCGTCGAATTTCCTTTCCTTCTTTTCCCTCACGCACCCGCAACGATCTGAATCCCAAGAATCCACACACATTCGGTCAGGTCTAATCTAAATACAGTTTGTTCGACGGGAGGCGAGAAAGACGTCACACTCGACGTTTCCTCCACGTTGTCCTATTTCTTGTTCCGCTCCATTGTCGTTTTCTCTCGAAAATGCACGTTTCGAAATGATAGAAAAATATGGCATAAAAATTATTCCCTAGCCTCCTCTCGCTAGCAGAAAAGACATGTCTTCATGAAAATTAATATCTAATCTCTCTCTCTCAACCCAAAGGGAACCGAGTGTACTACTTTTGAACACTTTTTGCTTCGTGCCCGGACTAAACTCTGATCGCGCTCTTAGGTGGGAGCGAAGCCACACAGGATTTTTCCCCGTGTCCCGGGAAATTTCCACTCTCGGAGTTCATAATCCTGGGATAGTTTGACTCCAAGCCTCTCTCTCCGAGGGGTCTGTCATCGGAGAAAAAGCATGACGTGATCGCAAAAAATCTTTGACATCGCTCTCGACTTGAGAGAACTCACTACGCGCGACTTGTTAATCCACAGCCACCTAACTTCGACAGGACACCGTTTCATTGGAAAATAATGTGTAGGTGTATTAAAAACTGAGAAGGCGACCTTTTAGTTGCGCCATGCCGTTCTAATGAACGGCATAGGCAGGGAATAACAAAGGTATTCAAAATATTTTACGACGAAATGCAGCTGAAAATTATTACTATGGCGAGAGAATCGAACTGGGAACTCAGCAATGGGATTCCAGAACATTACCCTCAATATGAAGGATTTAGATTCGAAAAAGTTTATTAGTAATAACTCTAGGTTGCTTTTTCTACAATAGACGACTGATTGGAATGGAAGGTGAAAAATACTGAGAAAGAAAGGGAAGGAAGAAGGATTCCATTCCGTCGATACTCTCTTTCCGGCGAGTTTCGGGCGCTATGGTAACAGGTGTGGCAACGGACCGACCCTCCTTGCCTCTCTCCCCCCCCCCTCCCCTCAACCCCAGGAAAAAGCAAGGCAAAAAAATAAGGAGCGAAAGAGGAAAATCCACTCCAGATGAAAAAACGCTGGGGGTCGAGGAGGAGGAGGAGGCGAGGCGACGTGGGTTGTCGGATCCCCGTCGTCCGTGGAGACGGCTAAATGGTCAGCGGCGCGCTTCGTCGAAAGAAGTGCCCCTCGGACACCCCCTAACCACCTCTCCTCCTCCCGCAAGAATCCGCCTCGTCTCGGGGCGTCCTCTCCCAAAGCCGATCGCGACACAAGGGCGCATCATTATCGGCCGTCGAAGGAACCGAATGGGGAGGAGGAGCGGTGGGAGAGTGTGGTTGAGGGGGGGGGATCGGAGGTGGCGTAAGGACGCTGGTGAGCAAGAAGAGAACGATGCTTTTCATGAAATGTCCAACAGCCGAACAATTCGATACATTGAACTGCGTAGCTTAGTGACGATAGAGAAACGAGGGAGTCGAGACTCGCAACTGACCTGAAATCGAAACCATTTTTGAAGACGAATCATGCTGACACTTTCAAAACTACGTAGTTACAGCGGGACTATTTAGTTGAGTTTCAACGGCTTAATGTTGAAACTCAATTGTAAACTTTTGAAACGTAACAATACATATACAACTGTTAGACCTCAACATGTGCTGATTAAGTTTCAACAAAAACACTATCGAAATCTAACAGCGGTTTTCACAAAGGGAAGCAGCGGTGATACAAGGTCAAACAATCTTCGAGAAATACATGAAGTGTTAATGATTAAATAAATTGTTTATGTAGTGCTCAATCATACGAAAAATAAAGTGAGCTAAGAAATTTTCTAGTCCGACCCGAGCGACTGAGTCGAAATAATCGAACTTATTTCGAGGATAAAGAGTAAGAAGGTGGCTACCCAATCCAATTATCGAACTACTGAATCGATCCTCAAACAATTGGTTATCCCACATAAATTTTAGTAAACACGACCCTGGTTTTGACGTAAGACATCATCAGGACGATGATGACATTTTAAGTCGAAACCCGGACGTGCTTAATAACACTTATGTGGAATAATCAAGTGCTTGAGTATCGAGTAACATGAATGAACCACAAAGTTACGTCTGAAAAAACAGATCCGATCATCGAACTTGGCCGTCGTCGATTGTGTAGCCGTATAGTAGTGGACATGATACAAGTAAAAGTCGAAATTCGAAAGGTTGACTCTTACACGAGTCAACTCGTGAGCACGATCGTTACTTAAATGTGATAAGTTGCGATGAGAACGGAATGTTAACGGTTTCCTGCGGCGTGGACGCCACGTTACGATTTCCAAGCCCCTTTGCGATTTCGTTATACATGGCGTGAGCGCGAAATAATTCGGTTTCGTCCATTTTCTCACTGGCACACGACTCGATGCTCGATTTGCATCGTGATTCGATCTTCAAGCTCAAAAAAAATCGCGCAGCACGAGCGAGCTGGCTAAAGTGTCACGCCACCTGGCGTGGTTCATCTTTTTACGGAGGAGGAATAACATAGGCAAATGCTGAATGAGCTCCGCATCACATTCGATAGTTCCACCTGTCATTGCATTCTAAGGCGCGTCTCGTCCATGCTTAATGCACAATACCCATAATACCTATTGGCCTCGGTGGTTGGTAGGTGGTCTAATTGCCTGCCGCTGTTCAGAAGATATCCGGAGGAAGATTCAGAGGCGTGGGGAAAAATCCGTATAAAAGGTTGAATTTTATCTTTGACCCTCTATAAGTATCGGTACTAAATCTTGAAGTTCTGAAATATTTAATGGAACAAGGTGCGTATGTTGAAAATATCGACATTTAACAGCGTCGCCAAGGACAAACACATAATCATGCACGCCCGAAAGAGCGATCTCTTCTATGGAATTCGTTAAATTATTCAGCTTGTCATTTTCAGAACATTCGTGTTTTGAGAACTATTAAACGATCTAAAACGACGCAAAAGAAACATGATATACATTTTTCCAAACAAAATACTTCTGCTGATTGTATTGCTACCATTTCCTAAAATACGAGGAAATAAGGGGAGTGCTGGAACACTATACCTATCGTCTATCTTTTATCGAATGCTTTTCACTTTTTAGACGCCCACGGTCAAAAACGATTAAGTATTAAAAAATTGAAGGTAAACATTAAATCCGTCAATTATTTTCATAATGGACGCTCGGCATTCTCTCAAATCGAATAACGATGGTCAACGTATATTTACAAAAAGTATAATACTGCAAACTAGGGCAGGGGCAAATTTACTATCATCTAAAATGTATAGAACGAGAATTATATTATATCCAATGTATGAGATAATAATTCGATTAAACAAAATAATACGTTTGAAGGCAACTGTGACAGTGAAAAACTATTATTTGAGATTCATATACAATTTTCATTCCCAGCAAGCGGTGGCGATTGAAATAAAAAAGGAGATGCATTTAGTACAGTGGCAAAAATAAAGGAAGGAGTCTAATAAGGATGCACCTCCGTCATTAATCCTTCGTGTGCACACCGAGGAAGTATTTATGCGATAAAAGAAAAGGTTATATGAGGTCAAATGAAATAACATACACTATTTATCTTCAGGTACCTGAAGATGACGCCTATGAGTCGAAACTAGTTGTACCTTAAATAAAGTTCAGTGAAAAAATGCA
>LYUA01000075.1:366349-376383 GCA_002093875.1 Calopteryx splendens | reverse complement strand
TCAAGCATTATACCTATGCTATGCTCTACTATGATTGTAATTACTTGGCTGACTGGTTGATTAAAGCTTGATCATCCGAAAGTTTTGCTGAACTATTCAACTTCCCAAATAATTTCATTCCTACCTCAAGCTCTCAAGCCCCTCTTCTGTCGTACTCCCACGCCTTTCGCGGCTTATACACATTCTCTATCCGCTACCCGTGTTTGTGACGCCTGAACTGTGCATGTATTTCGTAATGGACGTGTATCCCTTCAGTCTGCTCCTATATTCCGCAATTATTTCACTTATTTCAATCTTCTCTGTCGCACACCTTCTCGTAATCTACGGAGTAGGTAAAAACATCCAACTCTATACTATATTTATTTCTATTAATGTTCGAATTACTGGTTTGATTCCACTATTTCAACACATTCTACAAATCTTCTGATCACACATCCCTCTTAAGTTCTCATAAAGTTCTACCATACATTCTTTACACCTTCCCAGAATCTCTATCCATGGGATTAATACATTCACTGTCTTATCTCTCAACTAATTGTATCACTTTATATCTATTAAAAGCGAGGAATATTTCCATTAATTATTTTCGTCTCTGTCGAGCCATTAGTTGATTAATTAAATCAAAATAAGCATAAAACATATTTGACACGTAACTTCTTGGAACGTACAATTAATGGAAATATTAATAAAAATCGCACGTATTGATTTAATAATAGTAGTCATATGGCAGAGAAATTTTATCGCAGATCAGATGATATTTTTGATCCAATTAAAATTAATTGAATAGTAATTCGCAATTCACCCCAACTACTTAAGTAAGGCATTAAAAAAAATTCTCTCAAAATATAGATGACCGAAAAAAATTGAATAAAATAATAAATTATTAGTTCCACTCAATCCACTTCACATTTCATTGCAAAGTACGTATTTTTCATTTCATTTACCTCTTTATGGCCATTTAAAAGATGAAAACAGATATATCTGCTAATTCAAATTTTATTTATTTTAATATATGAAAGAGTATACCTGTTAACTGATGTTCCAGATATTTAATGCAATAACTAAACTATGGAGAACCACGGAGAGCTTTTTACCAACACACTCAAAAAAGGAAGATTCCTTGGTTTTACCATACTCAGTGGACTAAAAACGAAAAACTGTTCAAAGTTCATATCTCTTCTTTTGATCATGAAACCAAGAGTTAATGTGGATTCATCATGTTTTTGAGTTACTTGATTTAATTTTAATTCAAACAGTTGACTTCCGAAGCCCTATATTTTTGTAACTCCATCCTATGACTTTAAAAATAATGCAACTCGGGAAAGTTTTACAGCGTTAAACATAGTTAAATTTCACAATTTAACGTCATGAAATTTAAATAAGTTGCATTGTTAATCGACAGATTATGTTTCATTAAGTAAGAAGGCCGACTAGGGGACTAAAAATAAAAGAATTACAGCGTATTAGCATTGCCATCAAATATTAAGTTCATCAGTTTGTGCCCCGGACGTTTTAGGGGTGCATTTTTAAAACTAGAATAATTGCAATTAGGTATCTGCATCAATTTATTATTACAGATTTTAGATATATCACTGAGAGAATCACACACACACATATATATTTATATTTATAAAACTTTTACTCTGCCTTTTAGCATAGTAAAATCAATAAAGAATTGAAATTTACCGTAAATTATTTTAAAATTGCGTAATTTCCTATAAAATGGCTAAATAAGTTATGACAGTCCTCGACCCACACTCGTCCATTCCTTCTTCCATCACCTATTTAGTCTAAATGTGTCCATTTATGTACAACTCCAGTACATTGAGGGAGAGGATCTGTGTGAAAATTTACCTTTTAAACTCAAAAACCTCATTCGCCAACTCAAAAAGTTGATGATAAAATTATAAAACAAAACGGATTTCTTTCTGCCCACTCCTTTTTTATTGCTGTCGAATGAGTCGAATGCGCTGGAGCATCATCTTAAGACGCATTTTGAAAAATATATTTTAATGTTTTATAATTTTATAATCTTGAAACTTTTCATTGATATCTCGCCTAAAAATATTTTTTAAAGCCAAATTTTGGTTTTATAAATGGGGGTAGGGATTTCCCAGGATTAGCGTGTAAAATTCACACATCCAGAAAGTTGTGGAACCCGAAGTATCACCCAGCTTGAGTGTAGCTGGGAATGGCAATGGGAAACAAACCCGGAACCTATGGTCAGTAGCCGAACACTCTCCTCACTGGGTTATCCTCACTGAACTCATTAGAAAATTCAATTTTCGATTACATATTAGAGGGCCCAAAGCCAAGAACAGTATATGGAAAAGTTTTTCATTTGCCGCTGTCCTCCCAAATATTTCTCGCATAGGTACTTCTGGTGCCTTCGTGTACCAACGTTTTGCTTCTAGAACTCCCTCCAGCCATTAGCCAATCGAAAGAACTGCCGCTTTCACAGTAGCGGCAATATACGCTCCACACATTAGCGCCTTGTGAACGGTCGGGGGCATGAAATAACATGGGTGCAATCCGAAATGAAGCGTAATAGAAGATGACTTTTCAAGTCGAAACTTAGGTCAAAAGTAATAAAGCTCATGTGGAAAAACCAAGTGTTTATACTCAAAGCGTAATAGCGGCTGCATGCAACAACTAACTTATAAACTGGAACAATATTTCTCTCTTGTACGATTGAAAGGAATCTAAATTCAATGGGGCATCAAATTAAAATAGAAAGGATTCAAAATTTAGAACTGGGTAATTGATAAATATTAATTTACCCAACTTCAATGGGCAATTATGACCTCCAGGTGGTGTTATTCCGTGACATGCTTTCTTTATGATGCACTCTCATCTCTCACGCTTCATAACTATTACAGTTGAACGCACCAGAAAAGTCAAGCTGATGCACTCGGTAAATCGAGAATGACGGAGCAGAAAAAAGAGAACGTATTCCTTACTGGATTTTTATGACATTGGGTACTTTCATCACTTATCTCTGGGGAATTATTCATTGGTAGATAACAGGTGAAAGTGACCACGTGGTAAAGTGATGAAACATTCGTTTTTTATTCTATGAGCGATACTGTCAAGCGTGGGAGACCTTATTCAGATGGCCAGGGATTTGGGGAAAAGGCTCGTGGTTTTGAGAAATACTACGCCTGGACGGGCGGGTTCAGGATTTGAAATCAATCAGGGCTTGCGACAAGGGGATGCGCCGTCCTAGCCGCTATTCAACACGGCCCCAGAATTTGTGATGAGAAGGATAGAGGCCAGTAACCCGATTGGCACCATGTTCAACCGTACATCTCAAAGCCTAGCTTATGCTAATTACGTTTATATGCTGTCACTAAGACTGAAGAACCTTGAGGAAGGACTTGATGGATTATAAACTGAGGGAGAAAAAATATGACTTATGGTGAATCATACAAAAACGAAGTACCGATTCTATATCAGGAAAAATATAACTGCGGGGGATAAATTTATCAAGGGGTTAACTGCGAGAGGTGTAAAAAATTCAAACCGGCACTTATGAGTATTGATGACAAGAGATAAGAATGTGAATAAAGAAATAAAGCTAGGGTTGCAGCAGGCAATAGAACTTTTACCTAGGCCTGTTAAAGGTGCTCAAATCACGCAGTCTCGGTTGGAACTTGCGACTAAGGAAATGCCGAGCAGTAATATATACCTGTGTTAACATAATTCCCGAGAACGTGAACAACGACATCAGCATAACAAGAATTTCATAAAAGATGAGATAAAAAGGCACAGAGAAAAGATTTTGGTGTAATAGTCGATGGTTGACAATGAATAATACGGAACAACTGAGAACTGAAGGGGTTCTATGATCATCCTCATGTTGTTTCTGAAATAAAATGCATCAGATTGAGATAGGCAGGGCATGTGGAGCGAATGGCAGAAGATAGGTCGGTCATAAGGTTACATAGAGGAAATATGGATAGTAAAAGACTGAGGAGATGGCCAAGATAATTGAGAATAGGAAGATGGGGAAAGCCTGCCCAAGATTATGAGGACTGTAATTTAGGAGAGACCAAGGTCTTGGAAGACGCGTTGCACCGTGAAATAAGTAAGTACGTCCGGTGGGGGTCACTATTTCTTAACCGCAGAAAGGGAGGGCATATTCCAATAGGGCAAGATGGATTGAAAAAGCGGAAAAATAAGAAGAAGAATAATGGATTTCTACTCGCAGTAGGTATTAATTAGTATTAGCAAACACCCTGCATGAAAACCAATTTTGAAGAAGATTTAGTTGTAAAATGGAATGGGGAAGACGATATTGCCTTGACTTCATTCTTGTGAACTAAATAATCAGGGACCAAGGTCAAGGATAAAAAATATAAGGAGGTTCGAGCTCCTTTTATTTTACACAAAACGTCACGCCGACAGGTTCAAATTTTATGAAATATTTTTGAAAATTAGATTTTCTCAATGGTTCAACAAATTTTATTTCTCCATATCGTAAGGAATAATTAGAGCTTTCTAAAGGGCATTTGTCCGCTAGCGTATGATAAGTAATTCACGAGATGTTAATGGTGCGAGTGAGAAAGCCGTAGGTGAATTGACATCGTCGCCATTTTAACAATTTTCAAGATTTTTCGATGATTAAGTTTTAGGGGTAGACATATTATTTTACCTTTCGAACGTTGGACGGGTCACTGCATTGGTCGAAGTAGTCGCACTGTTAACAATCGTAAGTAAGGATAAAAGTCTGACACCGCGAGCGCCATGGTGATCCCTCCAACCCCCTCCCAAACGTGTACCGGGAAAGGATGTCGAAAGACACCCTAGCTCACTCAAGTTGAAACGCAAACTTAATTTCAAAAAGCCATAGAAAGCAACAAACAACAGATGACTAGCAGAAATATTGAAAGAAACTCAATGACACTAGCTGTCCACGGGGTCCTGGGGACAAAGATGGAAAAAGATTACACCACAACAGTAGATAAAAAAAATGGCAGAACATTAAAAATGGACTAACAATAAGTACCAAAAACTCCAAAGAAAGCGGTGGGTAGAAATAAATCCGCCAAGAGGAAACCTTGGATAATGGGGAAAGTAGGTACTGAAACTAATTGAAGAGAACAGGAGAAGGAGCTAAACAACGAAATGTCTTCCGACAAAGCCACGGAGGAACGGATGAATAATTGAGGCAGAACGAAATTACGCAGAATTGGCAAAGATTGAATGCAGCTTAAGGGTATACTGAGAAACCATTACGAGAAGCATTTTGTAAGACGCAAGCCGATCAGCATGGGAGGTGATATCCTAAACTCAGCTGAAAAAAATGAAAAACTCAGAAAACCTTTTCCTGAGAAAAGAACTTTGAACAAATATAATGGAATAAGAACACAGTGATGATGAAGATTCTGTGACACCTTACTTATAGAAATGCATATCGCAATTAAGGAATTGCTTTAACAAGTTCCCAAAAATGGATTATTAGGAGCGAATAAAAACACAAGACAGAAAACTTTACCAAGCAGCACCAAATAAGATGGTCGATTCTATATCTACGAATGATAGATTCCACTGAAACGCTTAAGACCGTATGCCTTTAATCAACCTACACAAATATCGGGTTCAAAAGATAGATTCAGATCGCGAGCATCCATTGAGATATGGTAATCAATAAAATCGCATCCTTGGGATTGTAGCAAGATCGGTAGCATTTATCTAATACTTGATCGATTCAGAGAGTACAGATCATATTCACTCGAGCTTATTGGTATGATTTTTATGGATGGTTTGATCCGGATTTGACACTATTTGTCTAATATACTACGATCATTGTACTTTTATAGAGTCGTGGTGACAATGTTTAAATTTAAAGGAATATAAAAATATATATTCAAATACCCTTCTCGGAAGTAGATCACCAACAGTTATGGTTAATCTTATTTAATAAATGAAGGAGTAAAATGTTAAAAAAAATTCAAATGGTTGAGAGAAATGTTATGTGGTGAGAAATGAATGCCTCTTTACGAATTACAGTAGACGATCTAAAATCCGTCCATCCCTGCCTAGTAAATGTTAAAACATGGATCATGATGAATTTGGAAGTTTAACACTTTCACTGTAAGATTTTAATAATTGGATCCTCCTTAGATGGACACATTTTTCAGTAAGAGTATGGAATTCAGAAATTACTAACGAGATACAAAGGTAAAATTTATTCGACGCATGATATGCACATTACTATAACCTATTAGGAAACTATAGCCTGACATGCATAAGATAAAATTTACCTAAATGCCTACCTGCCTGAAGTAATTCTATCTAAATTGAATAAACCACCATATTCTCTACTCACAGACACTTTGTTTGATTAACACTTTTCGGTTCTTAGAGCCCCCAAACATTTCTGGTAATTCTTGATCCTTATGGTACAAAAGTAAAATATAATCTTTGACAAAACTGAAAGTCACCCTAGAAATTGTTTCTATATTACGGTACGATACAAACGGAAGAGGAATGAGGCGTACAATATAACTGCACCTAATTCCTTTTACTAATCGTTTTAGTCCAGAACATAATTTATCGCATCGTTCAAAATCATTTTTGAGTCCTTTCCTACCATCTGCTGGGAGCTGAAAATGTGAGGATTTATTGCAACGGCCTGACAACCCATGAATAAAAAAAATCTTGAAAGAAAATCACATGCAAAAGGAAGGAATGCAAATAAAAGGAATTCCCGAATGAAACCAAAGAGGATTTAAGCAAAGGAAGGTAGCAGCGGAAGCTATCTGAGCCCTTAAGCTTCTTAAGGAGAAGTGAATGGGAAAAATCTCACATCGCTCACGTTTACTTGGCAAAATCATTCCATAATACCGACTGGAACAGAAGACTACCTATTCTGACTGATAGAAGAGTGTCTTCCAATGGCAGAGGAGTGATCAATTACCTCTATTATGATCAAGGGTCTGCAATTCGCTCTATGTTAGCATCAAATACCAAGCTAACGGATCAAAGAGTAAATAATGGAAGTCCTGTAGTATTCTTGGAGCTGAAAACTGAAAAGGCAAATTAAATCGTCAAAAACACCAGGAGAGTGTCTAAAATGATTAATGAGTGTGCTGATTAATACTAGAAGAAGCATGAATGACGAGGATGATCATATACTATTTCATGTCACTCAACGTGGCGCTGTATTAAATTATATCCCGCAAAACGTTTTCCGTTAAATTCTGTGCATTCAAAGAGGGAAAAATCACGAAATTCAAGGCCATATGGCCCAAGGGCAATTTTACGTCGAGGAGGTCATTAATTTTGCTCTCTCGAGAGAAACGCATCTGCGCACGAACTCGAGCTCAGATTAATGACGACTGGCACCACACCAACGGAATGAAGATACTTACATTCATTATTCTTGGGAAGAATTTTGCCTATACCTTTCCAAAAAAAATTAAAAAAAAAGAAGTGGTAACAGACCTCTTTAACGGTGAAAATTCATTATGATTCCAGAAATCAATTTTTAATTCTTACGCACGTGCTTGCAAACAGATTTAAATCTATTGCGTGCTGACGGGTGCTTCTGGGATCAGAGCATTGCGATCAAATTAAGATGGCACAAAAGCACAAATCACTTATCGCCTCCATGGGGAGCTGGTTGCCCTCGAAGAGCGCTCTTAATAAATGTTCCCCGTAATTCATTAAATTGATTATTTTCATCAATTTTTTTCTTATTAAATACCTATTATAGTAAATTACTATACTATAATAAAGAAAGAAAAATGTGCTTAGTTCAACTCGCTCGTTTCACAGATGTACTTTTGAAAGAGCCTCCATAGTAAATTTTTCAGGGGACATTTGTATTTTCCCACTGGAAACTTTGGAAAAAATCGTCAAATGTAACAAAAGAGGCTCAATTAAGAATCCAGTAACAATTGCTTCATTGGAGGAGTATATGGAAAGGATGGAAATTTCGCTGTAATAACAACACTTCTAGAACACAAAAGAATCGAGTAACGGGCGAGGAACGAAGTGTGTGGACAACGTTGGAATTTCTATTCACGCGATGATATCTCGCACAGATATCGCGTCAAAAACGTGCTGAAATGCATTCAAACAGCGATTTTATCGTCTTTTTCGCTGCGTATCCTCTGAAGAAGCTTCATTGTTGTTCCCCACGATTTGCTCGCATTTATTTACGTAAGTTGAGGTTTGAAAGCACCAATGAGATTATTATTTGGTTATTTCATTAATGAACGTACTTCGAGATCGAATGAAAACAGCTTACATTTATTGATTTCATTGTGGAAGGAAAAAAATGGCCCCTAAATGGAAGCATCATAATAAACCCGTCACAGCTTAAATGATTTTGTAATAGTGGCTCTACCCCGTAATCCACTCATGGACCTGAAAGGCTATTTAGAGGGCATCTCATTATAGTAAACTCCGGCACACAACTCTCAAGTTCCCTCTAACTTTCGTTCAGATTGCTAGTCATGTCCGCAATTTGGTAAGTGAAATTCAAAGATGATTAAAATTCGTGCTTTCGAAACTCGCTTCCGCAATCCTTCCGCAAATCCTCCATTAATTTCTTTTCTTAACTTGTTAAGAAACTTTTTCGGTGCCGTGAGCTTTTCCTTGAGATTAAATGTGCCTTTCTTTAGCCTACCACACACCGTATTTTCCCCTTAATTCGTCTTCCGAGCTTACAACTATTTGCTTACAATTTATCCACCCAAATAACCAGACTAAATTACACCTACGTCTTCCTCTACTCAACAAGCCGCATAATATTGCGTGTGAAGGATGCCTGCAACACATTGAAAGTCATCGAAAAACGGAATGGAAAATAACTAGGAAGCCTCACTCTCTATGTCGTCTGGAAGTAAATAAATTTATTTTCATTAAGAACTATCATAATTTCAATAATATTGCCACAAATTTCTCCTTTGGTTTAGTAATTCAATAGTTACTTCCTCCTATTATTATTTTTAATATTTTCTTCAATATAAAGTGTCAGGACTATAATTAACCCCAATATCTTATTTATCTTGCTAAAGTAACATTGGACGATTTTTGTCACTTAATTTGCATGCCATTTTAATGTAATTCATGTTATATATTTGTTATCCCTTTCTCGAAGTTTCTAGAGAATTAATAATTGTAATGGCCTAAGGGCTCTACCGCACCCTCTTATGACGCTCTGTTTATAAATGCTGATAATTGAATGTGTTTTTTACTTCACTCCTTCACTTAGTTGGTTAATGAGAACTGGATTGCTATCATTTCTACCAATCCACACGAACATAATACGTTGCTTAAGACAACCCGAACTTAATGCATCAACGACTGTTTCCCCTATATTATAACACTGTTATAGCTATACCAAAACCTATTACTAAGCCTATTACTACTACTAATTTCTGATACCTAATTGCAACTGTAGTTCAAACGCGAAGTTTTGTTTTCGATTAAATGGCCGAAAAATCTAGAATTTCCATACGTATCATTTTGGAATAACTCGAATTTGACCTACAGCCATGAATTATGAAATATCCTAATAATTGAAATTTAAAACGCATAATTGAACGAGAGAACTTCTGATGATCATATCTTTGATATAAGCGCTAGGTGGCTAACTCAAAATGGGACCGATACAAAATACAATGTGATGCACATTAACATAGATGAAAAATATATTTAAGTGAGCAGTAACTATTAATTACGTTAATGCCATGCCAAATGGATAAAAATGTATTAAGGTACAGGTCTCTGTTATTTAACGTTATGACTTTTTTTCACTATTCAGTATTTGACTTATTACCACCTTCACCACCCTTTTATGTGACTCTTACGTATGTACTTTTACTTCTCAAATTTTAGAAGCCCTGAGACTGGGAAATTGGAGGACTCACATTTTTTATCTGATTCGAATAAATAAAAAAAATGATGACTCGGTCTTATTGTTAGTAGGTCAGATCTAACCTTTCATCTACCAGGCAATCCTCTGGGCTGATATGAAAAAATCCACAATGAAAAAATCATTCGCCTGAACCGGGACTCGA
>LYUA01000075.1:150036-176006 GCA_002093875.1 Calopteryx splendens | reverse complement strand
TACACATACAAAACAATTAATATGTATGTATTTAAGGAGCACCCCATTACTTCAATGATCATCCCAAGAGACCTTCCGTGTTAATTGTGGAAGAAATTTCCACTCCCCTGTGATTTTTTTTTAAATATTGGTACATTAACATGTGGCTCCTTTGAACACTTATAGAAAAATATGAGCTTTAGGGACACCAAATAAATTTTGAATGTCATGGCTGTTTATGTGAAAAAGGTATCCAAGTATGTATGTTGAAAATAGCCATTGTAAAAATGATGAAATATTTTTAGAAAATAAAATTTCCAAATAGGGGAGAAAAATATTGCTATTCATTCTCTGGAATTAGGACTGCATTTATACTGCATTTCTAGAAAGATTTCCTCATGCCAGTGATGCTTTAAATCTAACTTCCATGGTGATTGATTTTTGAATTATTTTAATAAATCATAGTGATATTGAAATGACCACTAATATATTACTTATATATGTATTTGGGGAAAAAATAGGTGGATACCTACCTTTAAAGGCATACATTTTATGTAAAAATCCAGTTTGCATACAAAATAGCTCAGTATCAGATAAGCAGTGTTGCAGCAACTACATTATCGGTGTCAGGTTGGAAAAACTTATTTTAGGCATTCCTTATTCTAAGTGGTTGTATTTAGAAAATAAAATTCTGAGAAATAATGGAACTTACTTCTGAATGTGAAAAGAACTCAATTTATGATGGTCATTTGATGTCAGTTCAATTTACCCATGACACCTAGGTGTCACGGGTATAGCTATCTCCTCAGATTTTGACAAAGTTGGTCTGTTTTAGCTCTACACTAAGTTAAGTAATCATAAAAAATTTTATTAATTTCATTCTAATAGATTTCATATTATAGCCCCTCAAGTTAATTGCCTATCAAAGATATGTTTAGGACAGTCCCTAACAATTATAACATATTATGTAACCTATGGACTTCCTTTTGTTAGCCCTGTGTTATTTCCTTCTTCAGTTCTTCATGGTTTCTTCCTTTTTATTATAGTCTTCAACATCTTCTCCAACCCCTTTTTTCCACCTTCTTTGAATTTTACCCAGGAGTTTCCTCTATTCTACCACAATATTTAAAACTTCATCATTAGTTACTAATTCAAGTATCCCTCTAGAATTTTCTGTATTTCACATTACTTGCATCAGCTTTATCCACTCTTTTCGGCTTAGGGCCATTTTTTTAATCCACAAAGTCATCTGTTCTATTCTATATTTCTTTCTATGTATATGTATTAATCTTATCAGTACTGCAATGGTGCTACATGTTCCCCTCCCCTTTCTCTACCCTAACTTATCTTCACCTAGGTAGTTATTTGCTGTATTATCTAACTATCTATTGATACTTCTAAGTGCTACCTTTTCCAAAGGTGAAATTAAACTTCTGGTCCTTTAGTCCTTGCACAGTGCCTCCCCACTCTTTTTTGGGATGAGGATCAAAATTGACCTACCTAGTGAAGTCTTCTGGCCAGATTACTTCTTCATAAATTCTATGCACAAATTAAAAAAATATCTTCCTTCTATTTTTTCCTGAACTCTTGGGTAATTCTGTAGGGATATTAACTATTCCTACTTCCTTTTTCTCATTCATTTCTTCTAATGGTTTATCTATCATGCTATCTAGGTTTTTTGGACCCAAGCTATCCTTGTCCACATTGCATTCCCTTTCTGTCTAACCTAGATGGCTTTTTACTATTTTGTCTTCTAGGTATTATTTTCATCTTCTCTGAATTTCTTTTGGTTCTAATATAAACCTTTCTGTCTTATCTCATGTGTGATTGGTATAGTTTTTCCTTTGCTACAGCCTGACAATTTTCTCACCTTCTCAAGTAGCATTTCTCTTTTTCCTTGCCTCTAAAATCTTTTCATCTCCTCAGATTGCTCTTTCCACTACATTCTTTGGATCAATGGGTTTCTCCACTATTTGAAAGTGCATTATTTAGTTCTTACATCCATCTCCATGATTCTATATTAACCTTCTTCTGCTACCTTCTCTCTTCCATCCTTCTAATAAAATTTCCTGTAATCCATAATACCATAGGTGAACTACCTTTCATATTGCTCCTCCCCTTCAACCTATCTGGAATGGTTGACCCTAACAGGAGAAATTATCATTAACTCTGCCAGTGCAGCTCTGGGGATTTGTAAGGAACATGCAAGTCCTTCTACCACATCAATGCTGTAGTCCATGGGAGTGGTAGGTAAGATATATTAAAGGTAAATTCTCAATTTCTTAAATCTGAAAGTTGTTACAGAAGGTGCACTTTCTTATGAAAAATATTGTATCTCACTCACTAATGAATCGGTCTTCTAAATCTTTATAGCCAGATCAATTAGATATTATGATTTCAGGAAAAATATGCATGGGCCCTTTAAATATCTTCTTTAGTCCCAAATAAATCTTAGGTTTTATCAACATTTAAAAAAAATAAACATTAATTATCAACAGAAGGGAAATAGATAATCCTAATATATATATACATATATATATTTTCCAATGATCACATTCTTTCATCATCAGGAATAAAGCTATGGCCTTTTCATTCCTTCTGTGTATAGTTAAAATTTGGGAGCAGTTTTCACATAATGGCTGTCAGATCACTATTTTTTTAATACAAGATAAAATTACTCAAGTGAGTTTTTTGACAGTGATTATTTTACTGTAATTTATTATGACCTGACTATAGTTAATTTATGAAGCCTATATGACCATTATAAGTTATAAATAGATTTATTAATCTTATTTACTGTAATAATGAACAATATTGGTAAGAAATAACTAAGAAAAGCTTTTTCATTCCAACATGTCTCCCAGTGTTTCCAGAACAAATGTAAGGAAGTGTCACAGTCAAACCAAGTAACTCTCCAACTCATACAAAAGGAAACATTTATTTTTACCCTAATAAGGGTATCAATATAATATTAACCAATTATATCTTTACATTAGTGCAGTGGCAATATAATTTGATATAATGTACATTTTTCATCAATGCTTTGTCAAAGCAAGACAACCAATTGAGAAACAACCAGTTTGCAGCAATTTGGGATTTACAGGCATTAAAAATGAAGATTTCATAAAATGTGTTAGAAAATTCCACATTTTGTAGTAACACTTCAATGAAAAGATATATGAAATAACTTTGCTGAGAAATACAGCAAAACACACCAGAGCATCTATGTAAAGAAGCTGGTCTAATGCTTTTATTTAATTAGCATTATAGAATGTAGATTAATTAAAAAAACATCTAAAAACTTATGGACACTTGTACCCGAGTGCTAAAAGAGCAAATGTCATCACCTATACTTAGTATGGATACAAATATGAAATAGGAGTGAATTAGATCAAATTTGTTCTGTCTGATGATGGGCAAAAATACAGGTAACACTAGGAATGTTTTTCTTGGCATTTTAAACCAGACAGGTGGTTGATATCTAGCTGTTAATCAGAAATCTGACATTATGAAACATCAGAAGTTCAAGTGTAAAATCCAATTCAACTTGATAACATTTTTTGGAAGATGAAATGTCATAAAAGATTAAATTACCAATTACAAGAGTATTACAATGCTTCTTGGCAAGTTGACAGGTAATTTCCTAAATTATAAACAGGCATTTTAAGTGGTATGACTTATTGATATAATGGCTCTGTGATCCATCCCCTATGCTCTAGAATGGTATGAATTAACAATACATCATAAAACATCAAAAATTTACAGCAATTTTATGACAACAATGATAATTCTTCACCTTCTTCCAATGCCTATCAAAGGCACAAAAATAGCACCTGATCAAAATTCAAAGACACTTGATTCTTTCAATGTTGACTGTTGAGTGCAATGATATATACTTCCCATTGGTATCATTATTTGTTTAAAGTACATATCAATTTGTTTAGGGTAGTATGATGTTCTTGAGTTGTACCATAAATATTGACTTAGGCCATGTTCAATAGAACCTCAGAATTAGTGCAACTGACTCCCAAGAATAACCAGTGAAAAATTACTCTCAACCACATTTGGTCCTAGGAACTTATATAAGAGAATAAATGTTTGCCAACTATAAAAGTAGCCAGTCTCAGTTGGTCTATTCCAATTATCTAGTGTTTGATGAAAAAGTTATTAAAGGTTAACTCTATTGATTGCTACATGAATTAGATGTCAATGCCTCTGAGCCATGTCAAAAGAGCGCTGCATCTAATGTTCCTTAGAGACAATGAATATTTAGAATTGTTAGACTGTTTGCCATGAATATGGCAAAGTACATCTACTAAATTTTATTTATCATCTACCAATTAGCAATTACAAAATAATGAATCATTCCCTAAATTCACAACACTTTATAAATTTTACAATTTTTATATTTAAAATAACACTAACTCCTTAGAAATTCTATTACATTATGCTCATTTAACAAAATGAATGTTGCCACTATTTAAAACAAAAGAGTTTAAAGTTACCAAATTTCATTATTTCTATACTGAGATTGACATCTGCCCTTTTGAATCTCTGGTACAATATTTAAGTGATAACTAGAATTTTGTGCACACAGAAAGTTTATTTCCATTAATGTAAATATTGATGAAGGTAGCATGAATGCAGAATATTTATATTGAAAATAGGTAATGTTCATAATAAACATACCTAATTTGTGGAATGAAGACAGTTATATTTGGAAATGGAACGTTTCTGCAAACATTGAGTTTGCTTTTAAATTAACTTCTAGGTGCTAAAGGTCAAACATACACAAAACTCTTGGAAAGTAATGAACACAGTATTTCAGGTCTTCTAGCTGCTTTTACATGGTCAGTTAATCCCAAATTAAACCTGGTTGAATATTGACTAGAAAACATAATGACAGGAGGTCCACCACAAAAATATGGCCATCAGGCCATGAATAAACCCAAAATAGAGGAAGATTTCTTCCAGCATGGCCCCACTTCTTTTTTTACAACATCAGAAATTGACACTCCCAGCTTCAATATTACCAACTAAAATTGTACAAGAAATTAATTTCACATGTGTTGGCTTATTAAAACAGTAACAATACTTGATTTAAACAACAGCATTTGGTAAAGGCATGGTGCACTTCCTCTTCCTCACCGGTACCTGAGTTATGAGTTTTACCCATTAAAAAAAATATGCATTCAACATTGCAGTCAGACTGGGAGACCCCCAAAGGCTTGAACATTGTGTCTCAATTGAACAAAATGCTATTTGTATCTCAAGTGCAATTAGTTGTAATGTGACTTGAGGATGATGACATGCATCAACTTATGAGTGAAATTAAGAGAGCACATGTATGCTAGGAAACTAAAAACCTTTTGGGGATCATTTTTACAGTCTCATGTGGAATGCATTAATTGGCGAGCCAGCATGTGTAAGTATGGGTATGGAAGCACATATTGATAAGGATGTTGAGAGATATGTCAATGGAAATATGAGCACTGTTGGTGTCAATGAATCTAAAAAAATCACTTCTGTCCACGACTTCAAAGAATGGGATAGTGTCAGTGCAGCTTCCACATAGGCTGCCACACACAATAAGCACTCAGGGTATGCACCAAATGTGATCAAAATCTACTATGTACCCTGTTCCCTCTTTTAATGTGTAAAATGAATCCTTTTCAAAGTTATTCTATCCTAATGCTATTCTAACATACTCTTTTCCACCAAAAATATTTGTTTAGCCAGATTATAATGCATATTCTGGAAGACTGATTTCTTCTTCATGAATTCTTGATTTGTGAGACTTTCATTCACAACAAGAGTTAAAAAAGTTCTCATCTTTTTGTTGCACCACTCATTTTTGTTTACAACAGTGTCTTTGCTTCACAAAATCTGTTCATACACAATGAAGTGAGATCAATCGCTCCACTTGTAAAGCAAAAATAGTTATTAAATCCATGACGAGTACAGTGGTGAATATTCCGACATGCATTTCAGGCCTTGATGCATAGGATACTGACCACTTATTTATGAAAGGCATCAATTTCGCATTTCCATACTTAATATGAAATATTGTTTGTTAAAACTATCCCTTGAGTCAATCACAGGTTATTGTGATGCACATTATTAGATAATTACAAATTTGTTCAGACAACTAACTGATAGAAACAGATGCATTGGTGAGATTCATCACATTTTTTTGGATCTTCGTCATCAAACAGCATTCAAAATAACTGTTCAGACATTTCAAGTGTCTTGGGTTATTCAGGGAACCAAGTATTTAGATAGGGTTGAACAATTACCATATGCTGAAATAGTTATTGAGTTCATCTATTTGATCGAGTTCTTCTTGTAAAGCTGCTTCCTCCATTTTGTACTAGTTGCCCTTCCGTTTGAGATGATGCATCTCCTTATTGCTCCAAGGACACAATGAAGTCCATGATCTAGAAAATTGATGAGATCAGTATTTTTTGGCATGAGGATGGACATTTTGGGTAAAAGAAGTTTGGTAAGGAAGAGAAGTCTTGCCACCAGATAAGCTTCTTATTTTGAATGCACTCTGGCGTTTCATGAGATGCCATTGGCAAAAATACCTCATTTTAACAAGGCCACTTATGGATGCATCAAATAATGAACTGACTCTTAGGAACTTCCTTATTGAAATTTTTAGATTCTCTTTTGTAATTAAGTGGGTAGTTAAGGTGATAATGGTTAATGAGGTCATATTTTTGATCTTCAAATTGTTTAATCACAAAATTTAATTTTTTGCATCTGAATTGTGACAGCATCTGGTGGCTGAAACTAAAAATTGATGCTAAAAAATATATAATGGGAACAGCCTGGCAATCAATGTGGTAGGTAGGTACATGTGTTGCAGGTAAAATTTGTTTTATAGCACTGATTGATTTCTTTGATTAAATGGTTAACTGTAAAATAAAATATGCCAATCGAATCCAAAACACATTAATACTCTTATTACAATGAGTGATTATGTTATTAATAGGTATTTATGCAATAATAACAAAGTAAGAAGGTTTAAAATGTGGAGGAATGTGATAAATGTATTTCTAGCCAATTTTGATCATTATTCAATCATAAAATGTGGAATTAGAATTTTGTGAAGACATTTTACAGCTACTTCTGCTGTCAATGCTCTCACATGATTTAAAATAATATCCAAATATACCTATTAAAAATGAGAACAGACACTAATATTTATTATTCAGTATAAAAAAATTAGCAACTTTGGGATGAAATATCATGTCCTCCACACTTAAAGCAATCAATAACTAAAATGACCATTTTTGTGTTAGAACAAGGTGGAAGCTATTATTCATGGTATAGGTATTTTGAGAAAATATGTTAAAAGGGTTGAAATAAGTATGCAATGAGGAATGTGGTAAGCAAAAATTCAGAGTTCAGGATTAGAGTATATCCATGTCGTTAGGTGAATGGTGAATTTTTAGCTCCGTGAGGAGAATCCAATTATGTATCCTTAATTAAATATTTAAATTATTTATAGTTCCACATATTTTCTCTATTGTTATAAACCACAAACAGTTGCATGAAAATGCCAAAATACTATTGTTGCTGAATAATTCATGTTCTCTCAATCCTGAAATTTGGACAACTCTATTAGTAAAATAACACCAGATGAATCAAAATGTTTGTTTTCCATGATGTTTAGATGATGGCATAAAATTACCTAAAAGTTTTACCTTAGTGTTAGGTTGAATATATTTTTATTATTGGGTAAAGCTCAATTTTTATATCTGTCGGAAAATTATTTCTCTATCTGTAGGAAAAATAATTTATGGTGAATTATTCAATAGTTAGTGGTAAGCATAATGTTAAATAAGTCAAATAAAAAAATTTTCTCCAGCAGAGTATTCATTCAAAAACAGAGTCAGTCAACACATATTCTGCATATTTTTCCATCCCTGTGCCCTATAGAATTAGGTAAATAAAGATTCAGTACTATTGAATTTGAATTGAGAAAAAATTGGTTTTTCATTATTAATCAGCTATAAAAATATTAGGACAGTATCATATCAATATTTATAAGAATTCACAAAAAATAGAGTACATAATTAGAATAGAAAGTAGGGTCTTTTGCTTTAACAATGTCAGATTTAAATTCATGATCCAAAAAATTTACCTTGTCTGTCCATTGTCCAGTAACCTAAATGAATATTTATGCCATATAACTCCCAAATTCCAATACTGACCATGGTCATTATAACTACAAGAATATATACTTGTATGTCCATACTACTGTCGATGAGGGTAAATTTATCATCAAAAGTTGAATCTTATTATAAAGTTTAACTGGAGAAGTAGCATTTTTACTCTGAAAAAAATGTAGTTAACTGATAATTGGTCTCTTTTGTTTCCAGTTATAAATTCAATACATATCCAACATATGTATAAATAAAAAAATGGAATATCATTACTTTTAATGGTAAATTAAAAAAAATTGAAGGATGGATGATTGAGCATGGTATTCCCTCCAGAGATAACCTTAAATTAGATATGTATTAGGTTGTAGCATTGACTTTTATTTTTGATATCTAATTCATCAATATTTAAAAGACACTTATGAAAACCCCATCAAAGTTATCATGTTACCTGTGGTTTTTAAGGAGTTACACCACCTCCATTTAAAATTAGTTTTTTGAAAATGAGAGAACTGGTAGGCATGTACAAATTGGATATGTGGCTATTCATGATGGATCATGTAAATATAAAACTGAAGAAATCCTCATTTTAATCATTTCAATGAGTTTTTATGAGCTTTACCCAAGAAAACATGCAGAGACAATCATTTTAATCAAGTCCAAATATTTATATTCCAGGGTGTTCTCTTGGTGATCATGTTAAAGACCATTGGTTTAGGACTTGTAACCTGAACTTTCTGTTAAAACACATTATCCCATTGCTAACATATAATAATACGTGAAGTGCAATAGTGTTGAAAGACAAAATCAAGTGCAACACAATAGGGCAAGACTGCCAGGCTGCATGGGGGAAGAGGGCTTGTTTAGGCAATGAGGGGAGTGTGGTACATGGTTTGTAAGAGGGAGTGGTGAGAGCGACATTGCGTGTTTGTGGGAATGAGAGAGAAAATAGTGGTTGTGGTGAGAATGAGAGAGGTGGCCCTTTAGAAGAGCAAGAAGGAGACGCGAGTGCGCCGTGCATCCCCCTTGGCCCTCCGGGCCATTCCAAACTGTCATATGGACGGGTCTGAGCCAGAGGCGGTCCCCAGTTTCCCCCCCTCCCCTCCTCCACCACCCGATCCGTCATCGTCACCGCCCCCGGCCCCCCCGTAGGAAGGCCCGCACCCGCCTCGAGAGGACAGCCCACGGAAGTCCAAGTTGTACTGGAAGAAATGCATAAAGGTGAGACACCAAACTATTTGCAGTGAATGTGTGGAATTGCAATTTGGGGTTGATTAGCATTTGCACGGAATAGTTTGCTATTTGAAAAAAATTATTGTGCATAGTAAATTGGAAAAAATGTGTACATACATATGCACGTGTAGTACATATTTTGAATATTTATACAGATGTTAACCATAAAGAGATTATAATTGCCCAGCTATGTATTCATTCTACTATCAAACTTTAGAAAATAAAATATAGGAAATATTTAAAGTGATATCTTAAGGCTTATAATTTTCAAAAGTTAAAAATTCAAAAAGCACCATCATTATTATTGGGTCTTATAAAACCAAAATGTAGGAAATCACTCTTTAATTCTTTTCCAACGAAGTATATATTTGCCTTCGGGCCTTAGTGTTTTTTTTTGTTTTAAGCATTTGGTGCATTGTTTAAGTGGTGAGGATCATAGTTACATTGAACTATGGTATTTACCACCAGAGCAGTAGAATATTCTGTGGACATTAATACAGGATAGTTTCTAAAATGAAGGAAATATGACTTAATAAGTACCTCTTCACTACACAGGTTCATTTAGACTAGTGACTAACATGTTGGTATATTTAAATGAGACATGTATTCATTAATATACGTACACTTTTGAATGATCATAATAAACTCAGTAATGGTTTAAATATTCTTTATGTGAGTACAAATAACACCATGCCAAAGTCAAAGAATTGTGATAATAATGATAACATGGTTTTATTCCATATGTTACGTTATTGTAACAGAAATTATTCTCCTATGGACACTGAGAGTCAACTGTTTATCTCATAAGAATGTACATACTTTTTTATATTTTTTAAAAGTTTTTGGGTTGTTAAAATGCATTGAGTGATATTTATGGACCAATAACTATTCTTCTTAAATTTTTTCCTAATTACATCTCATCTCAAAATATGAGGGTCATCCAGAAACTTCTATCCATTTCAAAATAAAAACTATGATAGTCATCTTTAGGTGATGTTTTTTTATTTTTTTAAACACACATATTTACTAATTTTTCCACTTATTCACTGTTGATGTTCAAACATTTTTAGTGTATCACCAATTTTTTTATTCCTTCTCGATAGTCCTCTCCCACCAGATTCTGGAACCACTTTGCAAGTTACGAACTTGGAGGCAATGCATTTCTGGATCACCTTGTGACAGTAGATGAAACTTGGGTCCACCGTGTCACTCCTGAACACAAATGCCAGTCCCTTGTAAGGATCCCCAAAACCATGAAAGTTCTTTTCACTCAGATAATTATGGCTACAATGCCCTGGGACTGTAAAGGTCTCCTCTTGGTTGAATTCATGCCCGTAATGCAACATTCAATGCAGATGCATATTGTGAAGCATTGTGGGAGCTGCGAAGAGCCATCCCAATCAAGCAGCGTGGAATATTATTGAGTGAGGGTGTTGTGCTCCTCCATGGCAACACTTGTGCATCCTCATGTGGTGGAGCAGATGAAAAAGCTGTTGGATGACTACAAGGGGGAATTTTTTGACCATCCCCTGTATAACTCAGACCTAGCTGCCGGTGAATTTTACTTTTTTTTACGATTGGAAACATTTTCACGAGGTCACATTTTATATTTGACAATTAAGTTAAACTTAGTTTAACAAAGTGGTTGCAGAATCTTGTGTGAGAGGACTTTCGAGAAGGAATAAAATATTGGCGATATGCTATGAAATGTTTGTTATGAAAATGTATGAGTGTCACCCAAAATAAAACAAAACATCACCTAAAGATGATTGCAGTAGTTGTTATTTTGAAACAGGTTGAACTTTTTGGATGAACCTTGCGCATTCAAATGTTTTTTTTATTGAATTATCTTCTCAATTAGTAATACATAGTAATCTTTGAAGTAAGTAGTAATAAAAACTGAGCTTAAAAAGTGTAGCATAAACATCATAGCAAAAAATAATGACATTAGTAAAAAGCAGTCATATTAAATTTCATAATTTTTTCTTAAACTATAAAAAGTATAAGAAAGAAATAAAGAAGGAAAAACTTTTATTGCTCCATAAAGACATCATATTTGATACAATGGACTTAAAGCCATTTTGGAGCTATAGGTGACCCCAGAGGAAAACTTTCTTCCAAAGGAAAACTGTCTGATAATAATAAAGAATAATCTTGACAACTTTATGTAATGCTTTGTACATGCAAAGGTTTCTTTTACATTCACCGTATAGAAATTAATTCTTGGAAATCTTCTATTTGACTATCTTTCAACATTGATTTGGAATTTTTTGTAGCCAAATGTTCTGGGTCTTTAGCTTAGCTAGATGCCCTGAAAATATTGGCATTGAACAGACATTGCTACGGACTACTGACATTTTTGGAGGCCCAAAATTCCAATAATTTTCTTGAATTTTGTGACATAAGTTTTAGAAAGTTTTATGTTGAGTAAATTATACAAATATGTAATAAAGGTATTCAAAATAAATAACCTAAGAATAATTTTAATTAAAATTAACATACCTATACAACGATTGTTCAGTATGCCAACTTGACTAGGTATAAATCATACTAGATGTTTTTAGATACTGCTGCGTATAATTAATATATTTATTAACCTCGACCTTTCACTCCTACTAGGAGTGTCTTCAGGAGAATGAGATGGTATAACGGCATTCACTCATTCATGTACTCATTGAGGCATTTTTGTGAGAATTAAACTTTTTCAAATCATTGTGAGATTATAGCTGTCCTCCCAGTTGAAATTATTCAATGTTTTTGCAATTTTCTAGCAATCCAAATTTTAAATGCAAGTGTTGTTCTTAATTCCTAATGGTAACTAAAACATCAAATATGATTATTAGATAAAGCTGTGGAAGCCTCAACACTAAAATGACTAGACATAGTTAAATGAGCTGCAGTACAGTGTTGATGAGCTTTGTTGTTTTTAAACATTACTCTAAACTTAAGTCTGTGTAGAGCTTTCTTTAAATCCATGGATGCATATTGCTCCCTCTTGTTATGTGATATTAAAAAATGTTCTTAAATTTGGCTTTCAATTGAACACTCACAGAAATGCCAGTAACCCATTTCCTACCATTCCTAATTTCTATAGGATGTTTGCAAAAGTTACCACCAAATTCATAGTTTATGAGTATGTGTTCTATAGCTTCATTAATTATACTTTTGAAGGTAGTTTAAAAAATACTTCCATATGAAGAAATATGGATCACTAAATTATTGTCTTTAACCCTTTGGCTGTGATAATTGGATATGTCCACCCAAGGTTTTACAGCTCTTGACTGAAGAATTCGGCAGGACCCCCATTCACAGGCAGGATCCCACATCCACAAAAAAATCCCCTTTCACAGCAGCGATCGAGAACAGCCAACCAATCTTCAAACGTGGTGGTGAATCATTACGTGCTGCCTCCACTTAGTTACTACTTTGGATATTTTTTCCATAAATAGAATATACAACTTATTGGAAAAAGCAAATTAAGCAATTTCATTTTTTTGGTGGAGAATTGACATCACTGCAGAATGGGCTTGGAATTCAGTTCTTCAGCCAAAGGGTTAAATCTTGTTACCAATATAAAAATATTCTATTAAATAATGTACAGTGTTCCCTGATGATAGCTTTTTCTTACTATGTGATCACAGTAATCAACCCAAAGATCGGTTTGGTAGGTGAGAGGAGAGCACACCACTACTACTAAGCCCAACGGCATGTGAAATTCACACATGAGGGTAATAAGGGGGCCAGGTCCTTCACCTGTACGGCCTGTGATTTCCCAGGATGACCTAGTACCCAAAAAATGGTTCACAGCTTGGGTGAAGCTCTGAGGGTGCCCAGAGTCATCACCCGGAATTGAACCCGGGCCCTTGGGTTAGTAGCTTAATGCTCTACCCACTGGACTACCACGACCCTTACTACTATGTAGTAACACATAATATTCATAAATTATCACTTTGTTTACTTTTGCTGACATTTGGGCTGTGTATGAACAATTGATGAGAAATCTGTTTAAGAGACCATTTTTTGGTATTTTGAAGAATCAGAAAATGGATCTACAAACTTTATGATTGGGGGAATGAAGGTGAGGTCCACGAATTAGTTAAAATGACAAAATCACCGGGAAATGTGCAAACATCATGTAACACAGTTTGGGAGAGAGTAGGGGTTTGATTAAAAGTTAGACTATGCAACAAAAGGGGAGGGGGGAGTCACCTGTGTCATCATTGTTTTGTTTAAATAGTGTTATTTATTGAATCACTTCCATTGATCTACCCTGATTCAACAGAAAAGCCTTGAAGATTAACCTGACATTCTTCACCATCTTCATGATATTTCCATTTCTATACCATTTGTCCTTTGAAATTCACCTCAGTTTTGATTCATAAAAACACAGGGGGTGGAAACACAGCTTGAAATTAGGGAAAATATTCTGCAATTGTGATTTAAATTGGGGTAGGGGATTAGAATCACTGTAACAAAGCATGGCATGGGACAAAGAAGGGGGTTAAATAGGCCAAAGCCAGTGTGATGCCTTTTGTGCAAGAAGCCTTAGGAAGCTGCCAGAAAAAAAAGAGAATTATCAATATCTATTAGTAACAGTTTCCATGGAATAGATTCTACTCATTTTGGAAGACTATATGTAACCTATATAAGTAAATAACAGTGGGTAGAGCGCTGAGCTACTAACTAGAGGGCCCAGGTTCGATTCTGGGTGATGCCAGTGGGCACCCTCAGCTTCACCCAGGCTATGTGATTATTTTGGGTTCCAGGTTATCCTGGGAAATCGCAGGTGGCACAGGGAAAAGAACTGGCCGCCCTACCCTCATGTGTGAATTTCACATGTCGTTGGGCTTTGTACTGGGTGAGATCTACCCTTACCTACCAAACCAATCTTAGGGTTGAGTACTGTGGCTTTTTTAATATAAAGTAAATATGCATATGGCTATATGCATATCATTTTTTTTACATAATTGCGATCTAGATGCCTAATCTATGCAATGTTGAGCAAATGGGTAACATACCTTGTTAGCACAGAGGAAGCAGGTAGTAACCACTTTTGAGATGACATCCATGAGATTCTTTGTCTCGTGAATAACACTGTCTACTTTGGAAAATGTAGCAGCCTTTCCAACTGTGGGTTCTTTCACAGTGAATTGAAGCTGCTGCACATAAGTAGGCACTCGATCCAAGTTTTCCAAAAGATCCTTTTTGTGAGACCCTCCAGGCACCTATATCCATTTCCTCCCAAAAATCCAATTATTTACACAGAGTAACAGGAAAATGTGGGTTATAGAATATGGTATTGTGATGTAAAAATGATTATTTGAAAGCATAAATTGATAATTGTGATTATGAGTGTATATAATTGATAATTGTAATGTATGAATTTGGATCAGTCAGAGATCCATTTAAGCATAAAGTTAAGCACCCAGAAACCATGCAGTTGGAAGAGGTACATACACATACATCATCATATATTTAATTGAAAATTACCATCAGAATAATGAGTTAAAAATAGATTTTTTGATAGTGTGTAATATAGTGCATTTCCAACCAAGTTCGACAAACATTTGAACACAGTACAACAAAATATATTGGTAAACATAGTAGGTTTTGAGTACAAATGTGTAGAAATTTAGCAAAGTAGGTATATATCATGTTCATGAAATGAATAAGCCATGTACACCAATATGATATTACATGTTGACATAAATGATTCAAAGCATACATAATTTAAATTCCATACAAACCATTATGTTAGCTCATCAAGTATGGAAAAATGATATAAAAAAGAAAAAGATGTGGTTTTTTTCCAAGAGAAGCAGCAGTAGAGTTGGAATTCCAGAGAGAAATAAGCAGTGTTCACCCAAAGAAGGCACACCATTGAGAACAGAAAGCAGGCCCATGAAAAGGAGGAAAGAAAAGTAGGGGATGAATTAGTTTCTTGTAATTTTTTACATGGTCTAGTAGTTGATAATTTGATAATTGTTTTATCCTCCATTTGAACATCTACCCCCTATTGTGCAGTGTGAGTTGGAGGCAATTAAAATTTCATTGATTTGAAGTTATGAAAAATTCTTATTCCCATAATTTATCAAGCAATAAGTTGGACTTCTTTTCATTGAATAGCAAATTGAATTTAAATATTTAGAGGAATAACATGAAAAAGATCTACAATGAATAGCTGTAGTATTTATACTGCAATATTTCAATTTTTACTTAGAATTTTAGGGTACCTACCTACTAATCAGCATTACATCTCAATTTATAATATAATTCAGTTCCCATTTTTATTATTTTTGGGTTCCATAGGAAATCAGAAGTGGCTTAGTACAAATTGTTTTATTTTGCAAATCTATTAGTTATCTGGCAGTGGTTTAGTTAGATTATACCAAAGAAATTTATGGTTAGACAGATATTTCTTAATCTCCATCTACATTATCAAGAAATATCTAGGGATCTGAGGCCTGATTAAATTAGATGATGAGTAGGTGTAGTGAGAGTTACTGTGGAAATTTCTAATTTAATCTCTAATGTGAACATGCATTCTATATTTCACTTAGGGCACTAACTAGACTTAAAATATTTTTTATAGGTAAGAAAAATGGGGAAAACATTTTGGTTGAGAAAGAGTAATAATGAGAGTTTTCACAAATTTAAGGTACCTAGATTCAAGTGGAAGCCTCGGTATGACACACTCATTACTACACTTACTGCAAGCCATACTGAGTAAATTCATATAACCCTTTCCGGGAATTCTCTTATCAATTTGTAGCAATTTTGTGAATAAATTGACATTAACCTAAAAAACCATTTAAAAAATATTTTTTTATCAGTAACTTATAATGATTCTATGCTTTTTACACAGTAAAGATACAATTATAGATAATTGGCTTTCATGATGGTTTATTGATGATGAGATAGTGTTCGATGTTTGTTTTGTGTGGAGAGCATTTAGAGAGTCAATGTTTCTCCCATAATACAGCAACTGCCTTTGCTCCTAAAAGACACTTTGCCCCTATTGATGCTTTCTGCAGAAGCAGAGGAAATGTAGACTCACGAATGCTCCATGTGCAGCTAATTTTAATCCTTATATTCAAGTTATGACAAGTATAATTACTTGATATCTGTGAATGCACACATTAACATAATTTTAGCTTTTTATTACAAATGTTAACCAAAACATGGATGAAATACCCTGGCGAAACTGTTTCCCCATTTCCCTATTTTACATGGCTCATGGGTTTGATAGGTTTAGGCATAGGGTTTGATAGGAAATTATTCTGTAGGCACTTGAGCACTAATTTAATGTGTCAAAGTTTTGAATTCTAATCACAATTACTTAGCAATCTTAAAATAGTCACAGATCCTTCCTTTTGTGTTGATGGTGATAGTTTATCCCAGGGAAGTACATAATTTCAATGGGAATTTTTCAGAAGTCATTGATGGAAATAATGTTGAAGCAAAAGGGTTAATTAAATGACTATATTTCATTAATATTTTTACTCTCTTTTTCTCCACAGTAATCAGCCATAGCAAAACTCTGGACCTTTGCCCATCCCGTTACCTGGCATGTGAGGCAAAAATGAAAATAGTGGCACTCATCTCATAACCCTTTCACTGCCAGCCCCTTAAGGTAGACTGTGAAAAATTGCCAAGCCCATGCCATGAAGTTTGGAAAAATATTATTTTCACATTAATTTAAGTAGTTAATCTTAATTAATTAACTTCATATATACGTCAACTTTGATGATATATTTAGGTTCATTCTCTATTGTGGCTATTTTCTATTGTTTACTATCCCTTTTTTACAGTTTATTGACTATTTTAACAATTAGGCACATTACTCCAAGTAAGCATAGTGGGTCGATATATTGGCCCATGGCAGTCTTCACACAACCAGTGAGGGCCGATTAATCAGTCACCTGGCAGTAAAAGGGTTAGTGAATTCTTGCTCAAGTTTCATGATGTTATATTGAAATGAAATTACATAAACATAAAATGAGGTACCAATAGAATAACAGTCATTGATGCAGGATAAATCGTTTTCCTGGCTAGCACATAAAGCAAAAAATATAATAAATGAATGACTGCAGTTTATGGTGCATGGATAATCATTTGCTATGTAACAAGGTTCTCATGTCATATCACTCTCCCTATGAGTTCTATATATATTTAAAGTATGGCATATACTAACAACTTAAAAAAACATCCGTAGAGCAAGCAAAATTAAACCTTTGCAGTACTCCCATGCAAAATGAAAAGTGTGCTCATTTTAGTCTACTTGTTATTGATCTACATCTACACAATACCCTGCAAGCCGCCGCAAGGGCGTGTGATGGGGGAAATTGATTTTTTTATTGATTTATAATTTATTTATTGATACTACCTAATAGAAAATAGATGGCCCTGACTTTGGTTTTGTAATTATTAATCCCCTTTCAGTATTAGCTATGTAACTCCATTAAATTACTCATTTCGGAGTCACAAAAGATACTGTACATAACCTTCACTTCCCTACAAATGGTTAGACATTTTTAAATATATTCAAATGAAGTGGTAATACAAGAAAATAACAAACATGATTGAACAAAATTTTCTTAATGGCCCTTAAATCATTCAATTTATTAATTTAGTAGCAGATAAAGAAATTCAGGGGGTTATTGCATGCTTCAAGGTTTACTATGTCATCAGGAAAACAAGTGTCTTTTGTAGTGATACAACTTGGCTGAAAGATTACAGCAATGTTGCACAGGTAAAATTTTGGCCTGAATGAGTCAAATCAAATTTCAGAGTGTTACTAGAATTGGGAGTCAGGTGAAAGATTTTACATTAGAGCACATGCATTTCCTACCAACCCTTGTGTTAAAAGCATTCTACAAGTTCTTTTCCATCCCCTTGAGTTTTCCCCTTTACCTCCATGATATAATATTTGATACTGGTTTAGGCCCGTAAGCTTTCAACAAGGTTATACCAAATAAGTATGGAAAATTAGAGAAAAAGCTAAAGAGCAGTTTTAAGTTTTAAAACATGTACACAGTTTTCAAAAAGGGTGTGTGGACTCAAAGAACCAACCGTTGCTAACTAAATTAATATTAAAATTTATCTGTGATCATTTTGAATTAAATGATTATACTCTGGAGAGGATTCATTTTTCATTGGAACATTGCTGTTAAGCCAAATTGAAGCCAAGTAACTGAGTTCAGGATACTGCAATTAGGCACTTCAGAATATATGACACTGAGTATCAAGATACAGTGGTACATATCTTTCCAACACTAATTTTCAGCCAATGAAAACTGATGGTGATGTTAATCAAAGCACTGCAAGAAATTACATTCAGGGAAAGATGAGTATGAAATCAGATAAGAAACCCACCTGGTAGGAAAATTGACGCACAACTTTGTAGAGGCGATTCGCTTCCTCAGCAAAGTATTCTGCCTGAGTGAATAGATCTTGGGTGGTCCTCAAGGAGCCTTCACCTCGAGTGAAACGGTACATGCTGAATGCCATAGCGGACATGTTTTTGGCTCGCTTCACAATGTCATTGTCTTCGGCTCCAGGGGGGGGAGCTCCCCCTGGTGCACTACCAGCACGGCGCCTTCGCCCACCATCAAAGCGTCCACCTCCTTCCCCTTCCTCACTCTCCCCAATCTCCTCCCCAACTCCTCCCCCTCCCGATCGCACTCCGTCTCTCGCATTTCCACTGATAACATCCCCACCACCAATGCCTCCTCCTCCTTCTCCCATGCCTCCACCACCACCAACACTCCCCCCATTGCTGGAGTCGACCCCACCTCCTTCCTCCCACCTCTCTGTCTCCGCATCCATCTCTGAAGACATGAGCTTCATCTCAAGGCCAGCCTTGGCTATTTTTGCTTGTTCCTGTGGAATAAAAGACTTTTCCTCACTGCCTTGATCAATAATAATGGTGCTGACTTTATTTAATGAAAAAATTAGTACCACCATCAAGTCTTTTCTTGAATTTAATTCGTTCTAAAAACATGGCTATCCCATGGTGGTACTGGAATCCATGATCTTTGAGTGAGAAAGTGAGAGTATTGCCCACAAGGCTAACACATTCAGCTGTATTGACTAAATTAGTGGATGATGATAAAAATATGTGAGCATCTTTCAGCTGATGTGATCTCCTATGGAGATCAGCTCATTGTGCATTAATAGTAATACTTTATTGTTAGTTAATGTTAATGTGAAGAGTGGGGAAATATAATTAGAGCAGAGAAGCATCTTCAAAAAGAAATTTTAGTTTAATCTTCTATTATCAAATAAAAGAATAACTAAATTACTTCCTCTTGTAAACTTTGATCTTCTTACTGTTTTTGGATTCATGTTTTGACATAGATATAATTGTGAGGCAGAATTATTTTTTTAAAACATCTGGAAACATCATTGGAAATTCTTGCTTCAAAATTTTAAAAATTGACATCCATGGTTAAGATCATATTGTCATCCCAAGGTTCAGCAGTGTAATAAAAAAAATCAGAGGTGGGTTTAACACTGATTCTTCATTACAATTTGCACTTTGTATGAAATAACCAATAGTACTCAAATGTGGCCAACTATTCTCATGGGGGTAAATATTCAGGGGGTGGAGGGGGGGCCTCCTATCCTGGCCACTGTCAAGGTTTGTCTTCTAGCCAGTGCAAAAGCTGACCACTGGTTGATTTGGTACAGGACAAATTTGGCACAGTTATAAGCAAAAACTTGACACCTACCAGTTGACCAGTGGGACCCTCCGAAACACACCTCCAAATGACTTTTCTCTATTGATGGGCTAAAATACAATAATATCTAGTCATATTTTATCAAACTTGGCAGCAGTAATAGGAATTTTGTGCTATGACTTAATGAAGTGTCAACATTTTATATAAATTGTGAGTAATAATTATATGGAGCTCAAATTTTTAGAATATGAATGAATTTAAAAGAGGATTTCATTAGGCACCAAAGCACCTGAGAATAAGAATTTTTAGGACCTATAAATGTGAAAAATGGTTTTGTGAATAAGTAATTAGAATTTTAAATGTTATTTAAATCACCCAATTGAGTAAATATATCTATATCAAATAATATCTTCATTCCAATACTTTATGTATAATTAACCCTTTGAGTGGCAACATTGCTATGAGTGATTTTGACAGTTTTTTTCAAAAAGACCAGCGACTTTATTTTTTTATGATTATAAATGTAAATAATAATGGAATAATATGTTGTATTCTCTTTTCTTCATTAAGTTATCTGTGAATACATTTTGATAATGCTGGTCTAATTTTCAAATTTTTAGCTAATTATTATTGATAATAATGAAAACAATTTTTGTAAACACTACGTATCTAATTAAAATAGTCTGGCAATTTTCACATAAATTATGACAGTTGCACATGGCACTCAAAGGGTTAAAATTTAGGGTTGGTACAGTACCAGTGCATAGGTACTGAGAAATACCTAGGATTCTTGCCCTAGGTACTGATACCAAGGTACTGATATCTAGGATATGTACCGTAGGTACTGTTACAGAGGCACCAGCCACTTTTGCTGCCATAGATACCAACCCTTGATGCTATTTATGTTAGTAAACAGGGATTAGCAATGGCACATAGGCACTGAGTTATAATTAGGATTCATACCCTAAGTACTCTAATCCTTTACTATACTATAATATTACTAGCACTATGATACTCTCTACACTGGTACTGAGATACATTTCCAACTTAGGCTCTATTAGCTAGTTTTTTCCAAGGTATCAATCATTTGCTTAAAATGAATATTCAAATAAAATAATATCTGTATTGGTTTTGTAGAAAAGTGAGAGAAAATTTCCCAGAAAAGTCCTTAACAATTCCAAAACTATCAAGATATGTATTTTATAAAAATACATTGAAATTAGGCAGTCATGAAATATTATTTCTGGAAAACTACAAGTGAGTTTCTTGTAATAGTCTACATCACATTTGCCTTGCCTACCTCAGGATCCAAATGGACAGGCTTCAAAGGTTTTGTGGTGGTTCCATGTTTCTGTAGAAAAGAGAGAAAAACATCAATGACTTTTTTGTGTGCCTGATTAAAATTTTAAGTCAACATATGTGCAATGCTGGAGAACTCTTAAGCAACGGAGCATTCAAGCGCTTGTCTGTGCCTATGAATTTAGCAACATATGGATGTCTAAATTGCTATCCCCACACTTTGGAAGGTTAAAAGCACTATTGTATGGAGAATATAAATGACTTCCATATAATAAATCTTCAGAGAAGATTTCCATCCAAACAAAGCAAGTGCAAGGTTTTAGAGAAAATTGAGATCACTGTTAATTTCTACATCAGAAAACACAACCCTCTTCACAAATGAGAAAATATCAGCATTATAGCGTGTATTATAGCCACATGCTGAAGCTGGCAATGCATATTTCTGGGCAGAAGTAAGAAAATTTATAGCTACTCACCAAGTAGGGTTGCTAGCTGGACCTTACTTTCTTTTCCAAAGATGACATCTGGTCTAAATAATCCTCAACATTTGATAGAGATAATTTTTGCGACATTTGTAGGAACAATTTTATGAGATTTGATGAACCCTAGTTTATCATCTTAGACTCTTAGATTATGTTATTTATAGCCATATGTATTTAATAAAAATTTTCAGGGTGCTCATATTAAGGAAGATACAAATCTATTTTTCTCAATATACATATATCTCACTTTTGACCATGATTGAAATCCCAAGGTGGTACTTATGCACATATAAAAATTAAAATATACCTTCTGTACGGCCATAGGGAGGTATAGTTTCAGCCATAACTTATTTACAACACCAGTATTTAGGCCATAGTGCTGGAAGAATATGCAAGCCTATATATTTTTATTTTAAAGTTGTTAAAATTCCATCAAATGAGCATTTGATGATGTGTGATCAGATAATTTATTTATTCTGTAAAGAATTCTCCACTGACTAACACTCATATAAGAGCTGTAATTGTATATTTTTAATATTTTATCTGAAATTCTGATTAACAGGAATAACCAAAATGAATAAATGTATGGTCACTAGGTGTTTGTAATGTCAAAAAAATATAGGTATGTAATATGTGCACTTAGGATGTTTTGGAACTTCTGTTGCATTTGTTTAGTGCATGAAGAGGGACTCAAGCCATGAATTTTTTATGCAATGTTCATGACAACAATCAAGTCAAGAAACTGGTGCATTATTTTGATGTTATGAGCTGTGAGAGTATCAGGAGTTTGTGTACTGATTGGCAACAAAAAAACAAATTGAGGTTGCCTACCATGAGGGCTTGCTGTTACACGGAAAGTATGTAGCATAATTGTCACAATGACTGTAGATTCTGAGAACAGAATGACTTGTAATGACCCAGCTCAGCCTTCCTAAATTTTCCCAATTAATATGACGTAAGCCAAAGGAGGTAAGCACACAGCAAATCCTACTCTAAAGGTGAATCTTGATTCACAGTTACATACAAGTACCCTCCTGATTACTTCAAATGGCTTATGTTGCTACATTAATGAATTATCTTCAGTGAATTGATTCTTTAAAAAAATCTTGTCTTTGGCCACTCTACTTGCTCTACAATTATGTTACAAAAGTCCTGCAACACAGTATGCACATGCTAATCATGTATCATGGAACTAAGAAATTGAAATTTTAAACTAAAACAGAAGAAGCATTTTGAAATATTGGAATCCTATCCTGGTTAGTGCGCTAGTAAGTCTAGATAAAGAGAGAAAGCTCACATGAACTGGGCTATGAAGACAGAGGTAGGAACCCTGCCAAAATCTACCTTTACTCTCCACAATTGTCTTGAGTCCACTTGAATATAGAAATAAATAGAAAAGTAAAACACACGATTCCATAATCATTAGAGAAGTTAAACTCACAAGCCCAAACACTCCCTGAGGAAATTCGACATGGCTGCCAATTTAGTTGGAGAGAAGGGAGAGTCACCCTTGATTTTACTTGAGAGGTGGAGGAGATTTGAAGGATTCAAGACAAGGGGTGGAGGATATAACAATTTTTAGTGTCATTACCCGTGAAGTATATTACTTTAGAAACATTGCACAAAAAGAAGATTACTGAATAGCATGTAATTTTAAAAATAAGTATCATGATACTTTTATAAGTAGAGTAAACGCACTGATACCGGAAGACCCTCTGCTTTGAATTCAGTAGTGGCAGCTGTTCCAATGCAAATAGCACCCTACAAATCCAGTCAAAATTCCAAAGTGAATATCTTGGTGTCTCTTCCAAGAACCCAAAGCACAGACAAACTTGAATGTTTAATTTCCACACTTTACTTGAAGTTTGAGAGGGCAGAGGAGAAGTGAGGACTTGGGTGGAAAGGGAGAGATTCCTAATACCACGCTACCCCTAGGCTACCTCGCCCCCCTCTGGTGATCATAACTACATGAAAATGCTACTAAGTTACAATCCATATTCAATAGAGTGGATCACCACGTGAAAGCCACAGTTGTACAACTTGTATCTGGAGTAGTTTTATTTAATGTTACCATGACTAATGCTCATAATTATGTTACCTTGTAATATTGTAAATGTTAGATTTGATTTATGTTGTTTTTTTGGGATGATCTACCCACAAAAGAATAAAATTAAAAAAAAATAGTTAATGTGGTACTTGTAGACCCTGCAAACAGTGAGATTTCCCCATGGTCATTTTATTTCATCATTATTCAGTCATTTTCCTCAATATCATCACTAATATGCCAATTATGGAGCACAGATTTAGAGCATTCAACACAATCTTGTCGCAAAAATTATCCATTTCACAACACAATTTCATAGTATTATGGATACTGTAAAAATGTTTTTGGTATACCCTCAATATTCCTGACTAGATAAGAACCCATTGGATAGACTATGCATGATAAAATTGACAAAGCAATTTAAAACTAGATGCCCATGGCTGTACTTATGCTAAAAAATATTGACATTATTGATTTTCTGTTTTAAATCAAGTACAAGTAATAAATGAGGGGCGTCATCTGAGAAAATAACATAGAAGATTTTAAAAGGCAATGAAATTGAAAGTTAAGATGTAGGTATGATTCAAAAGGCTATTTTAAAATCATTTGCGAACATTTTTACTAAGTAGGTTGATACCTATTATCTAAACAATTTCATTCTTTTATGAAATTAAAATAAACGTATCAACTTTAAATTAATACTTACATCAAACAGCTCACTTTATAAATAACAAAATATTGTAAGAGCATACTCAGCATCTAATTTTTCATGTGTTGCACATGTTTCAGTGCTGAAAATAACACTCCAATACTCTTTATACACAGCATATGGAAAATAACTGAAAGCATGCATTCTCCTCTCTGGCAGTTTGTGCATGATAAAGTGACACTTTCATCAAAATAAAAAGATATTTTAATAATGTTGATGAGAAGACATCTGATGGAAAGAAGATAAATTGATGGAATGATAGATAAAGAAAGGTAAATTCTTAAAAAAAGTCTCAGAAATTGTAGGGTTAAAATCTTCATATCCCCATCATCATCAGACACACTAAAAACAGACACCCTATTGCTCAGCCTCTGACTGAATTGATTTAAAGAGAAATAATTGAAAAATTCATCCAAGCTGCAAGAAGCATTATATTGAAATAGGAAACTCAAACTTAGTGGAAGCATGAGAAACGTTCCAGAAAAATAGTCACAAAATATTAATGAAAATAATAGAAATATTTGGGAGGTGAAATTAAATAGGTAGTGGTGTATGCAAGCAAATAAAACTGTTTATGGAGAGGGAATATGTATGGGAAAAATCAAACTAACTTTTGTACAAAAACATATCAATATTTCACTTTGATTTGGACTAATGAATTAGGAGTTAGAAATTATTATTTAACATTAGAAAAAATAGTTAGGCACTTAATTATGGAAAACAATTTACACACATCTGGCTAATAATATTTACAGACAGTCTTCAAAAGTGAACACATATTTTAGACAACCATTGGTTGATTACTACAGGAACACAATAATTTTGTAAACATTCTGACTTAACAGATTACTAGTTCTGTGATGAAAAGCATATAGATGCACAAACATTTTTAATGCATACACACATGTTCCATCTTGAAAGTGCAGAGAGGTGATACATTTTAAAATTGAAATTAATTCGAAAATTTTTAATGACTTGATAATCATTGTAATGGCCTCAATGTTATAAATGATTTAATGTTGGTATTTATTTTTAAATTAACATTTTATCTTGTGTACATTCTTTAAAACAGTGCATATAAAACCTACATGTGTAAGAATTTCAGGTGTAAGGTGTGTGACAAAAAATTAGGAACGTGAACGTATAAAAATGCATCTTTTAGCAATTTCAATGAAGCTAATGACTATAAAAGCTAAGTCAACTATAATTCACCAAGGCTTACCTATACTATTATCTACCCCCATATTTTTTATCACTGTCCTTTTATGGAAACAGTCTATTAATCCTCCCAATGTATACATTAAAAGGAAGATAATATCTTATCTACACGATACTCCGCAAGCCGCCGCTAGGGCGTGTGGCAGGAGGGGG
>LYUA01000075.1:114622-125059 GCA_002093875.1 Calopteryx splendens | reverse complement strand
TACACCCTATCCCAGAGAGATATTTAGCGCCAAAGGCGTATTTTATATATATATTTAACCAATCTGGAGAGGCTGATGACCTACAGTATATATAAATCCATAAAACATCTCTCACTGAATGCCATGCAGCATATTTAAACATAAAAAAACACAGCTCTTATACATTTTTAAGATAAATCTGTCATTCAGCCTCATAGCACTGAACCGTCAATGAGTTGTGTTTAACTAGAATTCAGAAATGAGTTTTTGAAGTAGCTAAATTGTACAGGCAAAAATGTGAAACAAATCTTAAAAACCCTTCCAAAAATCTTTTTTGAACCTGTCACAGCCAACTAGAAGGCTAAATAAAATCAAGAGAAGGAGGAATGTGAAGAAGTAAATCAAATCTGGAGACAGATCTGAGGAGTCAATTAATTACACAGGTCTGTCATAGTTTTAGATTACTATGTGATATTGTAAGAATTTTACCATATAACTTCAAATGACGATTGCAATAATATGGACATTTTGGTACTTTGAGCCAGGGGTAAAGAAAAATGCTGGATTTGGTGCCCTTGTCCAAGGGATTTTAAATAAGTTTGCCTCAGGAAGGACATTTATTCTCATCACCATTCTCATCATCATTAAAGTGACCCACCATGAAACCCCAAATGAGCAATACTGTCTGACATTACAGGAGATTGTGATTGCCACTGAAATTACTGATGTGAAGGAAGTAGAGAGAGAGACACACACACAGAGAGAAGGGAGGGGAGGGAAGAGAAGAGAGAGAGAGAGAGAAAAGAGATAGAGGGGGGGGGTTTGATGTGCGACGTGGTCGCGAAGAGAGATTCATGGGAGTGAGTGGGACTCTTTTTGGGGCTTTCTTCTGAGTACCGCACCCTGTCCTTGGCTAGAAGTAGTTGCTTCACCACCACAACGTCCGCCAAGAGCAGCACCCGCGTGACAGAGGAGAGCAGGCACCGGGCCGCCCGCACCACGGTACCCCTCTCCCTCGCTGCTTCGCTCGCCCCTTCGCACAGCCTCTCTATGGCACCACCTGCACCGATGGGGGAAAGCAACAAATTAGGGCTTTGAGCAACCAGACCAGGTAAATACAATACTCTCGATTATCAGGACATTTTGGAAAGTGAATAATCCAGGTTCACAAAAGATGATGCATAAATGACTAATTGTAAGTTTGTGACCACAAAAATTTGGCAAAAATATTTTAAAATAATTCAGTCAAAAACATTGATTCGGTTTAAAAATATTTTGTACATTCATGAACTGAAGTTAAAATATTTTCTATCCTTATTATTAAATAATTTAATTATTAATATGTTATATCAAGTTTAGGTAATCGGCCAAAATATTATGAAAACAATAACGAAGTCAGGGGCGATCTTTTGGAGAGACCTTTTGACGCCCGCCCATAATTATACTCTTTCTATCCACCCGGAAAATATAAATTTAATTCATACGGTATAGTTTAAATTTTTTTCAAAGTCCAAAAATGAAGCCATATATTTACATGCTAATTTGTACGAGTCTATCAAATGCATCGTAAGCAATAGTATATTTAGTTAATTGATAAAAGACTTTCAGGGACTAATCCGTTTTATAGAAGAGTTGCATCGCGCATCCTTCGGTAGTCTGTTCGGATATTAATTTTGGATCAAAAATGGGAATGTACTATATTTCGGTTGTTTTCAATCACTCAGTTTTGCTGTAGACACATTTTGATAGAAATAGGCGATTCTCATATTGCCAAGGATTTCTAGGGTTACGGAGTATTTATCGATTCACCAAAACATCGGCATTAATGGAGTGTTCCGAATATTTTCGCCCCGCGTAATTGATTCAAAGATCATTGAAAAATCGTTACGCGTTAATTAGGAATTTCTACATGAAAAATACAAGTTAATGTGTAAAACCCATTGAATAAAAATCATGAAAAGTCAATAATGCCATAAAATCATGTTACAAAGTAAGAAAACAATTGTCATAAAATAAATTTTTGAATTTACCCAGTAACTTTTATTTGTTCCTCTACTTTGAGTTGTTATCGCATGAACTATTCAATGGAAAGACCATATGTTTTCACTGTTTTCCATATAAATCAAATGCCAATAATATAAGAAAAATCGCACTTGCGCCTATAATGGAATTAGGGTGTTTATTTTCGCTGTACTCAAGTAGCAAACGTTTGAAGACCAAAAATAGTGCAATTTGTTAGAAAAATTGAAAATACACAACAAATACCACTACATAATTCGTGCTGATTGATACACTGATCTGCATCATCTCCATGGAAATATGGGAGACCCCTCAGAAGCCGAAAAATCGCAGCAAGGATCCAGACAGTAAGAACCAATGCAGAGCAAGGGTTATTATAGAAGGCGTCGTCTGTCGAGAGCACCTGGCCATTAGTGATTAGGTTAGTAATTGTTGGAAATTAGAATTTAACGGAGAGGAGGAATAGTGGGTATGTATTTGTGTCCACGGTCGAAATCATCCTCCCCCCATCAACGAAAGTTGCCACGGGGCATGTTACGTCCCATCCGACGGACGAAGCACCGCACTCGGGACACCTAAAAATCCGCACCCGCAAGTACCAAGCAACTAAGTAAGCTAAAGGCAAAGAGAAAAGGAAGCCAGTCGGGATAATTCTTCGGGAGTCGGATTGTCGAATCAAAACCCTGACCCTGTGGTGGAGAGAAGTGCGGGAGGGAGGACTTTGCGTCGTAAATGACTTAATGAGAGGGCTTTTTTACGATTTTCGCTTCAAATTACTTTTAGGGAAGATGCGTAGAATCAAGAAAGGTTGAGACAAACGGGTGGTGACCGTGACACGTGAAGGCTGCCCACTTTCTCCCTTAAGTTTTTTCACGGGATTCCTTTGTGTTTACCTGCGACGCAAAATGAAGACGTTTCGATTATTATTAAAATTATCGAAAAGAGAGCGTAAAATCGGAGTCGCGAGGGAAAATATTTTTGGTCTCACAATGGAAAGGAACTATTCAATAAAGTCAGAGTGTGCGCCATTACGAAAGAAGCCAGAGAGACATGAAAATAGCATTCACATAAAACCGTTTATTAAGAAAGACTTCATTTCTACAGAAATTTTACTAATTACCATTTCATAGTTCATATTGGACCACCATATTTACTTTACCTCTTAACTATTTCGGGGCGTGATTTACACTTCAAAGGCTTACCAAACCGAGCTCCCTGAAATTAAAATTTTCTTGTCTATGGAACTTAATCAAAACGAAATTACAGTGCCTCAAGAATCACTTGTCTTCCAATTTATTTAAATTGCATAATGAATTCCATTTATTAATATTTCTTCTTCATATGCTCTGGGATCCATCGACAATGGCATCTCAAGGATCTATTTCAGAACACAAAGGATAGGCAAAATTCTCTCAATATAAAGATTCTCAGCACCCGAAATACATGTAGCCAGCCGAAATGTTTATCAAGATGTTATTAAATAAATTGAAAAAATATAGAGACATAAAAGCACTTTTATAATAAGGGAGTAGAGTATTTTTTAAGAATTTATTCAATTTATATATCTAAGCGAAAAAAAAACATTAAAAAACACCTAGAACATTTAAATATTCATGCGTTTTTAATCTTGACTCACACTCTTTACCAAAGGGTTAAGAACACATTGCGATACATATTACGAGTGCCCCACCAACAGGATCAATAGATGAAATCTCCATAAATTGTTTTGTTCATGTTCAGTTACAATTAAATTACAAAATGAGTTGTATAGTATTTAAAAAATATATTATTCCATTCCGCGAAAAGATAAGCACAAAGGCTCGTAACATACATCTCCGATAAGTATTTCAAAAGGTATTTAGTATCTATAAAAAAGGAGCTAATTGAATATGTCAGGTATTTTCTTGACCTATAGGTCGAGCAACGATACGACAGTTTTCACAATTCACCAGGGCTGAACGATACCACTCTAAAAGAAAATCTTTTGGATTATGTAATGAGACAGAACCCAGGTCAGTGATGGAGAATTTCAAGAATGAAAAGCTTTGCAAATACAACTTCGCGTGTCGGGATGACTTATCTCCCCGCCGAAGGGCACATACATCCTGATTCTCTTTCCAACCGCCAGTCAAGCTCTTGATTTCCTTCACTAGAATTAATGAATATCCAAACCGTATCCTCAACAGTTTTCCAATTAAAATTTTAATTACAATGTCAGCAAATAAGATGAAATTAACTTATGAATGAAAATGTAAAGCGCGTAAATACTCTTTAAAAGGTCGTTGAATTGTAGGCACATTTCTCTTCGTTATTTCATCGCATTACTATAAAAACACAAGTACACCACCAAACGATGTAAATTAAGTGCTGAGTATCTTTCCACTTGATATTTGATGAGTTACTCATGAACGGAGAGAGAAAGAGAGAGAGAGACTCAAAGAGGCACGCAATCCCAGCGAAATTAATTTCCCTTGCATAAGTGGGAAAAAAGGAAATGAAAAAAAAAAACAATCGCAAGGGGACGAGCTGCGCATCTGAGGACGAAATTAGTTAAAATGTGAACTGAACGCAACGAAATCGCACAGCACGAAGTTCCGAGTCACAAACGGGAAATATTACATACATTGTTCACGAGAATTCTTCTCCAATTTGGTGCCTCGGACAATTTTACGGCATCAGCAATCTTTAGCAGTGACGATTTGATCACCAGCGCCATTTTGATCGGACCTGGGCTATAGAATTGAATAGACGAAAGGCAAAGAGGAAAGGAGTTCATCGCAGACGTCATTCATCGAAATCATTTTAAAGAATAGGGGGATGAACCCTCCTTTGGGCGTCCTTAAAAGGAAATGGGTCGAAATGGAGAAGTTTGGGTCTGAATTCCGAGTTATGGAACAGGCGCTCGGTGATGCATTCTTTTATTATTAAGCTCCTTACACCAAATATTCGCCTTCTTGGGGGAAATATTTGGTGGACTTGCACAAGCGGATCCTTGCCAACTTGACTTGTTACTTTCAGTTCTTCCAGTTACTCTCCTGTCATACTAACTGTGCATAAATTCAATGAATCGGAGTTCCATTTTGGCTGCCATTAAACTGACTTTGAGAAATAATATTTAGTGGTACACATTTATGAAATAGGTTCTCCTCTGACACGGGTCCTCTCATACCTATGTTTCATATATATTCCTTGGAATTCTCTCTCTCCGTCACTAATTTAGAGTCATTTCTTTCCACCGTGCGCAGGTGGAAAGGAGTGGGAAACGGTTGAACATAATGTGCAGATTAAAACTTGTATTACATAAAATACCTGCTCGGAAAGTATAATCTGAGCAAATAGATACGTTTGCACAACTTTTAAAACTGGAACTAACATTTACTAGAACTTTTGAATTAGGTGCGGAACAAACACAATGTCATTTTTGTTCGGTTGGTTAATTTGTCAGGGTATGGCCCTTTTTTAATATAAAATAGCCCACCTCACGATGGGGACTTTTTCTTCAGCTGGGTGGTATCATGGACTAAATCAACAGGCCATTCTTCCACTGCCAGGGATGTCGTCACGATGAAGAGAAGGGGGAGGCTTGCTTGGGTTCGTGCCCGTCCGTAAACAGTTTTCCTGCTCCCCATTCTGTCCATCCACAACCATTTGAGACTAGAGGAAACAGGGCCCCGTCAAAGTTTTTTTTCCATTCGACCTACCTTTTGAAAATAAATGGATTAATTCAGCGAACTAGCATAATTTGATGGTGATTGGAAGGACATACTAACAAAACGACTGCACTATTCAATCCGCTCATGCACAGACTATTTTGCAAGAGAAATGTAAAAGACTTTAATCATATTTAGAAAAATGTTGGTTTTATTTCTACCGAGAGTGATTTTCCCCGAGTCAGTCTCCCATTTGTCTTACACCGAAATATTTGCGCTAGGGAAAATCCGAAGCATATCCTGCTTACTTTTACTGGAGCTCTATGTCAATTGATACGCCAATGGGAGGAGATTCACCACGAAACAATCATTTCACGTCGCTTAACTTGGTCTATCCACCAAACATCCAACCCGAGAGTATAGCTGGTAGCTGACTCAAATCTACAATTTTCGAGAGTGGTTTTTGTGAATAAATTTCTGCGTATGTGGCAAAAATACACGGCTCCTGACGAGATGAGGACATGCAAAACTCGTAATTGGAATAATTCGAAGTTTTAATATAAAATTAAATTATCAATTGGAGCAGAGTGGGTGGAATGAAGACCTGTAAATGGGAGAATTTCCAAACGTCCATCTTGGTTTTCCTAAAATGTCTATAATACCCATAAAAGGAGTTTCTTGTTTTTTTCCTGTGAAGCCTCCCCAGAAGAATAAAACTAGCGACATGTGTACATTAATATTTCCCCGGAGAAGGTGCATTTGAAGAAGGAACACTATAGACTGCTTTTCACTGCACACCCTGATTACCTAATAGCTATATATTTTTTTGGCGTTTCAACAGCAGTTTGACGCACGCTTCGCCATTACCGATTTTTTCACGAACATTCACAATGCCTGACCTTTTTAATTCACCTGAGTCACTAGTATCAGAAGCTATTTGATCACCTCAAAAACACGACGCAAGTAATAAACATAATAAAATCCATAAGCCTCAGCTAGTTGCTTAAAAATGACTGCAACAATTCCACCTTAAGATAAAATTCATTTGCTTAATGGACTACAACCTTGACGTGGGTGGAGGTATGCTTGTTCTGATAACCCTGCTGTGCGCTGTGGTAGTGGAAGGAATAACAATTGTTCCTGGTTGGGCCACCCCTGCCAGTTAAGAGGGTATGCCAGACGAAAACAAGGTCACGCAGCGTCAGTTCCTCAGTAAGGTGGCTGCAAAGGCGTCTGATCCATGTGGGGCAGCCATTTTAAGTCATACTATCACGTTAAAAACACTAACTAGGAAGGTATTGGGAAACCACCTCAACTATTTTGCCCTTGAAGTTATGGACGATAATACACAGATATCCTTGCAACTACGGGACTCAGCTCAATGGGCCGGATTACGTGTCCGACAGCGGGGGAGGCAAGGTCTCTGCGGTCGTCCTAACACGATGTCCTAGCACAAACGAGCTAACGGCAGTGGAAAAGAAGACTCAGAAGACGAACGCTGCTATGAGAATAGATACATGGAATATAAGGACGAGCAGAGTCCACAGAGCAGGGACGTTAGAAAACAAATGAAGAGAAATAGAGAAGGGAAGTATAGCCATACTGGGTATGTGTGAGGTTAGATGATGAGACAGCTGGGACTACGAGAGCGATGGTTTAATTTATAGGGGGGAGGAGAGCCAACGTAGAGTAGCCACTGAATTGAATAGGAAATTAGGGTAGTGATAGTATAGCAGGCAAGTGATATAATTCTATTGTTAGAGATAAAAGCAGACCCGATCAATCTAGTTGTAATCCAGGTTTATATGCCTACCAGTAGCCACCGGAGGAAGAAGTAGACAGTTTAAATGATTAATTAGAAAAAAAACCGGAAGTGTACAGGGAAGTAAACATTTCATAGTGATGGAGGATTAGAACGCAGTGGTAGACTAAGGAAGAGATGGGAGGGAGGTTGGAGAGTACGGTTTGGGAATAAGGAATAACCGTGAAGAGAAAGAAGTCGAGTTTTGCAAGAGAAATAGTTTAGCGAAAACAGGAAAATGGTTTAAACTCCTGTAAAGGCGTTGGCACACATGAAAAATGCCGGGAGAAACAGGTAGGAACCAATTTGATTACATCATAGTTAGACATAGGTTAAGAAACAGCGTAACAAACTCATACAGTTTTCCTGGGGCGGATATAAGTTCAGACCATAATTTAATTTATAAGAAATGTAATTAAAAATTCAAAACAATTAGGAGGAGTAGAGAGGAATGCTGAAGCTTTAACGGGAGTAAAAAAAGGAACATCAGGAAAATAATAAAAGTCTACCAGAGGATAAGAGAACTGTTGAGTAAAGTTGGGTAGTCCTTAAAAACGGGATAAAAATAGCAGCAACGGAAATAACAGGAGCAGTAAACACTACGTGAATTAAAAAACCATGAATCACATGAGAGATGATTATGATGAGGAAGAGAGAAGAAAATGGAAAAACGTAACACGGAGATCGGAAGAAGAGAACTAGAACTAAATAATATACGTAGTCGAGTAACCAATAGGGCCAAGGATAAGTGGTGGAAAGAACAGTGCGAGGATAGGGAAAGGTTTCAGACAAATGGAAATATAGAAGCGCTATTCAAGAAAGTAAGGGAATTAGCATGAGGTAGCAAAGGTAAAACTATACTGACGATACGAGACAACACAGGAAAGTTATCAAGAGAGCTGGAAGAGATTAAGTGAAGGTGGAAATAGTTTGTAGAAGAGCTTTATGGTAAAGAGATTAGAAAAATCTTAGACAGAGAAATAGAATGTGATGTTGACGAGGATTACTTGGGTCCAGAAATACTAGAAAGCGATATAGAAAAAGCGCCATGGGAAATTAAGTTCAATATGGGTTTTAACGCCAATTATCTACGGAATAGATAATATCTCTGTAGAGTGACAAAAGGGTTTAGGGAAAGAGAGAGTTTTAGCACGTATACGGAGTATTTATGAGAACGAAATTTGGCTAGAAGACTTCATTAGATCAATTTTAATCCCTATCCCGGAAAAAAGTAAAGCGACAGTATGTAAGGGCAATAGGAACATAAGTTTAATTTAACGTGCAGCAAAGGTACTCGTAGTTCTGAACATTAACAACAGAAATGAGAGAATTTCAAAGCATAAAAATAATCGACCAAGAACGAACTCGGATCCCAACCCAATCCTGGCCAGATTCTCTATTCAGTTAAGCCACCCAGGCGACCTATTTTCTTACAGGCGTAAAAGTTTAGTAGGCTTTGATGATGAATACTTTAAGGAGTTTCATTCCTTATGGAATTTATACATCATACACAACGAAAGATTTACTTTGTAAGATCCACAGAATTATTTTATTTAACAAACCAGATTTTTACCACTTAGCGTGTCATTTTTAAGGTATTCATGACATCCATGTTTTCCTCATTCTAACATTTAGAAAGGGCCCAGATATATGTATCTTTTAGGCAATTAATCTTCAGGGGCATACAATATTTTTTAAATCCTCACTGATTTTCAATATTCAACGCTGATAAAATTCTAACCAATGAAGAATTTTTAATTCAATACTTAATCTATATACTGAAACGAATTTCCGGGGGGTTATTCAGTTTTAAATTATTTTATTATGAAAATATTACTAGGGTTTGAAATCGTCGTCGTTAATATTATGCACGATTTATAAGATAATGTCGTCATAACACGACATAGTTTTTTTTAATTATAAACTTTCACGACCATGCTCAAGCAAGCACGAAGGTGATACAATGCAATGGCTTTTTATTTTATACGATGTCCACAACTTCCCCCGAAGAGCATTGATTTCGAAATCCATTTACGAATAAAAGAAATAATTTTTCCAATCATACTGATTTTATTAACAAAAATGTCGCGGAATGGTATTTATGAATACTTTGCTTATTTATGGAATTACAGTGTTCTTTGCATGACGTGATTTTGAAATTTCATTATTTGGAAGAATTAAAATGTAAGGACTAGATTTTAACTTCATCCGATAAATATTTTTTACTCGTGATAAGAGAACCAGAATTCACTTATATAACATAGCGTCATTTTGGTCGCATGAAAAGCATGCATTCAACTCACCATAATGCGACATCTAAAATGAATGACGCTATTATTCCATCACTAAATTACTTTGACTTTTAATGGTAAATCTATGAGTAAAGATACATTTAATCGAAACAGCACCGAGGAACTTCTTGTTTACAAAATATTAGGTCATAAATTCCGCTATCTTCCCAAATGTTTTGCATTTGCTGCAACCCTTTGGCTAAACATTTAAAGATTTATTATCTACAAGAACCAAGGGCCACTAAGTCCGTTCAATAATTGAAAATCCCAACTTTTGATATAATTTTACTCAACTTCTGTAACAATTGCTTAAATGGTTCAGCCAATACAGTCAAAACGACACAAAATAGGATATATAGTTTTTCTAGAGGTTTTAACACGGTAACATCTTCAAAGTTTCCTAAAATTTTTCATAAAGTTCTCCACCTTTGCCTCGTGATAACGCATGTTCTATATCTATTTTAATTCTGACCTTGATTATCCGACAAATGTCTTGATTTATTAGTACAGGAGAATATTCTTAGAATAAGGGTTTGTTCAGAATCTGACTCCCAAATGCCATTGAGGCTGCAAATTACTATTACCTACGTTTCTAAGTATTCACAACCATGGTACTAATATATATATATATATACATATATACATATATAATAACTTTGAAAAGGTTCACAATGTGAATAATATAAGTTCGGACACT
>LYUA01000075.1:101318-112154 GCA_002093875.1 Calopteryx splendens | reverse complement strand
TATAATGAAGTAACATCTATGGTAGCCATCAGGATTTGTTGGTCAGGGGGGAGGGGTATGGAGTTGAATATGGTTAGGAAGTATATATATATATACATATACATATATAGTACCATGTTAAAAAAAATAAATGTTATATCCGTAATTTTAGAATATGATGGGAAATGTTAATTTCCTTGCGAACCGAGGACGTCGACGAATTGCTCCTTGAAAATTTCTAACGAATGGATTAATAACATGATTATTTTTTTATGATAAATAATTATTTGTATCCAAAGTTGCCGTATCCAAATAGTAAAAATTAAAATTTATATTAATATATTCTTTATTTAATTATAAAACGTATATTTGCATTATTTTACGTCATTCATTCACGTATTAATATAAATATTTTTAACCAATCACAGCAACGAGATGACCGTTAAAAAGTCAGACATGCATAATTCCCGTAGCTAAAAATCTCGCTTTTGTTACAAAAGAAAATATTTTTCAATATGGCCCATCAAATCACCTTTTATGGTCTAACATGTGTAAAATGTTTCGAAATATTAAATTGTGATCCTTCATTCATTTTTTGCCGTTCTAACTGTTATTAAATCCTTATTCACTCGAAAGAAGATTTTTAAAAAATTCTTTAAAATTGCAAAATTAGGTGTTCCAAATAAAAAAATTCTCGTCTGTAAAATGACTTTGCGCAATGAAGAAAAACGGTCTTGATGAAAGCATTCAGCAAAAAACTAGGCAGCAGAATACGAATAAATGAGCAACTATCCACTCCCCCAAGCTATGCTAGACGATTCGACAGCCAGTTTCGTGGTGAAGTGGAACGCAAGGAAATCGTGGCAAGTCCGACGTGAGCGCGGGTACGTTTTGTCTCGGCGTAAAACCCTTTCCCTCCCTTTCCCCTCCGTGCACGCTTTCCTGGATGCTCGCAGTGCTCACCGCGAGAGCCCCCTTCTCACGCCACCTCCCTCCGCGCCATTTTCTCCCTCCCGCTCTCGTCTCTCGCCTCCCCCTCCACTGCACCGTAAATCCAGCCAATCTCAGGGATACTGTCTCCCACCCCTTTTCCATCCTCATATCATCAATCAGTACCAATGTTCACTTGTAATTAACTTGTTAAAAAACTTAAAACAGAATGAAAGAAATATATATTAAAATTTCGGGAATCAGATGATGGAATAGCTTGACTGAAGAGCCCATTTAAGCTTTTCCCCAAAATCGTTTAGGAGGGAATGTAAAAAAAAAAATATTTTTGACATCTCAAATTCGATTTCTTTTGTTCTTTACTATGTTTTTGTTGGAGCCACCGTTATGGTATGAATACAAATTTACGCGTCATTATTAGAGGTATTATACCTCGTATTGTTTTTGTTTTCACTAATTTATGTATTTAAATAAATGCATACGTATATGACATACCCTTAATGAATTTAGCTCAATTTATCGTTGACACCGTGCTTTATGTCCTATTGGCAATCTAATTTCAATAAATAAATTAATTACAAAGATTCATATTACTATAATATGTACGTTTACAAGTTTTATATTACTGTGATTCGTACGTTTCCACGCAATGGAAAATACCAACAAAGTGTTTTAACGTATGACCTCATCATCAGGTATTACATATTATTGCATCATGTATCAATTCTTAATGACGCCGTAATAAGTTGAAATACCTTGTACCCTTCTTTCATGATTCTGTGTAAAAGTAATACTCATAAAAATATGGGCATTAAAAGAGTAGAGGAAATTAAGCTAAAATCACTTGATTTCACACATTATAAAGAGTAGAAAATAGTTAGTAATTATATGGACGCTGACTCGTTGAATATTATCCAATTTCGCGAGGGTTACAATGAATGAACATACTAATTTTATTTCTTCAAAAGTCACTCCGAAAATTATTGCAAAATCCCTTGCAATGCTTTATTACACTATGGATACTAAAACCCGGAAATATTCGCTAATGTGACTTGAAAAGAACTTCTACCCTTTGATGGCATTTTTCATATCCATTCGACTAAATACGAATGGTTGAAATTTCTGTTATTCTATCTTCTTCTATTTCCTCATTTCAGAGAACTCCAGATAATTTCAATACAATAGAAAATATTTAACAATCTACAAATTATATTTTAGATTCAAATTTAACTGATTATAACCCAGTTTGGTTCTACATACGGTTACGCTACTTACCTACTGTATAGCGCGTTGCCTAGTTTTTCTATGAACATGGGTATTAAAATGTCTTTCATTCTTTCGTCAACAGTTACGAGGGAGCAATACAAAGAGGAATTATAACGTGATCATATGCACGCAAAACCTTTACTTTCGAGGTAAATATATTACCCAATTCTTCATCCGAATCGTGTCGAGTGCTACATCGGCCTCCTCCGGTATGTAAATCTCATTGTTCGGGTTTTCATGTACCCACCGCTCACTTTCAGCCATTTCAATGAGCAACATTTGAGTGAGACATCTTCAACTTTTATTCACAAAATATTACCAACCCGGTGCAATCTTTATTTTTTAACAGTAGGTATTCTACCGGTCAAGGTAGATTTTTGATGGATTTAGGGACGACTAGAGTAAACAGTGCTAAACGTAACACGACACTAAGTACTCATACACATCAGTAAACCATTTTTTAACTCCGCGTACTTTCCCATTCCCCCCCTAATTCCGACCAAGAAGCCTGATTTTTTCCTCCCTCTACTTACCGCTTACCCAACGATGCCTCCAACATTCCACTCATAATGCCCTGCGCCCACTTTTCCCACTTTTCTTCCCAACAACCTTCTCTCCTCCCCTACTGTTCCTTCAGTTAAGCAGCACTTCCGTTTGTTTTTCTCTCCACCCAATTAGCTTTTATCTATTCTTCTTCACATCTGCGTCTCGAAAACCTCTAATCTACGCTTATTCTCTTTCGCCATCGACCAAGCTTCAGAATATATTAAACTGCGCTCCATGTAAGGATTTTCAATTAACGTTTTTAAATGTTTACTCAAGGACCTTATCATCAACACCCTTCTCTCAGTCTACTGTACCTAATGCATTTATCCTTTCTTTCTACTTTGCCTGTTTTCATCGAAAACATTCCCAAAATAATTATAACAAAAACTTTATTTACTCACGGTACAATACTCCGCGGAGCAAGGAAACATGTACTTTTTGATTGGCCACGAGAGGGCAAATTTAAGTTTACACTTTCTTGTTCGAAAAAATAAGTTATAGTTTTACAAAGAATCTATATCCGAAAAATCTATTCTTGGAGTAACCCGTGCAAAGAACGGGTAAGTCCAGCTAGTATAACAATAACACAAGAGAGAAAATACAAAATGCAAATGAAAGAGAAAATAATAATCTTAACTAAATTAGAGTGAAATACAAATTGGTTAAAGAACTATGCATGGACAATGAAATATTTGCACTAGCTAGACTTCTGAAATAAGAAACTGGTATATATCTTATTTACGCAAACAATCTAAACACGCCACTATTAAAATTTCACAACAAATGCTAGTCTGGGGGTTGTGTTTGCAAGATGTATTTTGATGATAGAGATTTTTTAAATCTTGAATGTTTATTCATTTTTACTGATTTTTAGGACATGTAACAGTTTTAGATTACTGTAAAGCTGATAAATGGATTGTGATTTTGGTTGCTCCTGGTGCAGGGCGGTAAATAGGGGATGGGTCATTTATGATAGTTTGTTCCTTAACAGGTCATGCAGATATTTTGGTTCAACAAGTGTGAATACAGAAACTATGAAAGAAAGTAGCATCTGGTTACACCTAGATATTTAACCATGAAATTTTGTTTCATATCTAGAGAAATATGTTTTATCTTACCAGAGGGTAAAAATAAATCGCAGGCATGAGTTTTGTATCCTTTGCAGTTTGTTATTCAATTACTTAGAAAGGTCACCAAACACCTACCGAAGAGAAATAAAAATTAAAATGAGGGAAGGTACATTTCATGGGGTTCATTTCGGGTGAATCTTGATAAATATATTTCTTAGTTTTCAGTTCATGCAGAATTCCGCTAATTATCTTATTTGAAATTTGGTGTATTTGATCATGAAAAGCAAGATTATTGTAAATTAAAATTCCCAGAGTTCGGACGATGCATGAATGTGGGACTGCGGGGTTATCAACTGCCACAAGAGGGATTTTATCAATTGATTAAAGCTAAAGTTAAAGCTATTAATCAACCGTGCATTTCCAATATTGGTTGAATTATCTTTAGTGTTAATTAGGGCTAAGACGTAGTCCTCACCCTACGAGAATGCATGAACATCACTGTTGACTTTCGTGTTTGCTTCACAACGGTCATTCAAATGAGAATGATAATAAATATGTAAGTCGAACAATTGAATAACAATTATTCTTTGGAGCTTGGTTTCGGTGGTATTACTTTATTTCTCATGACTTATTTGAACATGGACAGATAAAAATGAGGCAGGATACTGGGAATTATATACAGCCTTCTCGAGCTCATTAACAGTTCATAGACCAATAAGAGTTTGGCTTGTAGCAGTATGAGTAGGTTTAGAGTGAACAAAATAAGGATTATTGATGAAAATAAGGTTATTTAAATGCGAGCTTTCACAGGAATTACAATACTATATACATTAAAAGTCGCCAAATACGACAAGGATTTTGAATGAGGGATGAAATATTGACAGAGCACTTTTAAAATCGATAAAAAAGCCACATTCGAGTGGACGATAAGCTATGCACAGCAAGAGATTAGATGTGCTAAATCCGAACACTTCAATAAAAATAAATTCAGATTTATCTGAGTAAATTGGAAATGAGGTATGTAATACCGTTCCCTGTAGCCTTTGGATATTTTACACTCCTACATCACCGACCTTTTTTTACAAAGTTTATCAAGTATGACTAAGTTGCATTAAAAGATAACTAATGCATGTTTCAGCCAGGTTTCTGAAGGACACATGACAGCGTAGAAATGAGTCTAGAAAAGGAATTCTCTAAAAACTGGCTAGCATTAAAAAAAATAACATGTTTACCCTGTAACCCTAATATTATAAAGTAATTATTAGTATTAATATTTACTAGCACAATTATAATATTAATATTTACTACTAGTATTAGTAATAATATTTAATTATTAATTATAGTAAAATAATTATTCTGAGTTGATGAACAGGTGTTTTCCGGGGACTTGTACCCGCCTCATCCTATTCAAGTTTTCGAATATATCTCCATTCAAAATAAACGAAGCAACCACTATCATCAGTTTTTCTAGCATAGATTTTTCCGTCCCAGACAAAGATATTTGATTTTTTATTCCTTAATGTGAATATTCGCTTTCACATAACATTTCCTATTAGGTAGGCATGGAGGTGGGGATTCGTTATCATAAACAGGGTGGCTTGGAGCATCGATCAAATCGATTTCCAGTGCGAGTAAATCGTTCTAAATTCTCTGGCTTATGTCCAAAAACTCATATTTAACTTAGCCTTCGAAAAGTCGCTGATTATATTTTGTAACTTAGTGTTGTGACGTACATCCTTTGAAGCCCTATAGGAGCCAGGATTACATCTTCAGAAGTAAACGTGGATTCATTTAAAAAATAACAGCTCCATGTTATTGTATCCATTTTCATTAAAGTTTTCGGGTGATAATATGTGATTCTTCTAAGGATGATTGTTGCACTCCTCGTGAGGGCTCAATTTTACAACCTGTTTATCTTTCATATTAAAGTTTACTCTATAACCGGCGGTTTGAAAGAAGGCTATTACAATAGAAATAATCATATTTGATTTTAATATGTAGTATAACTGGAAATAGAAATAAATGTTCATACTTAAAATGCCACATAGCACCGGTAACTCTTATAGAACTTGATAAATTGAAGCAGTGAAAGTCAATTTCCAGCCATTTTATTCTCAACCAATCACATTTTTAAATTATTCTCCGGAAAAAAATGCATAAATTATGTGTTATTACAGCCATATTCCAGGTCGACGACCAATAAATAAATTATGGTTACTTGGCAAAATACTAGTATACAAGGGAACTATCAAATAGCAAATTATTGGATTGACCTTTGTGAGTTACCGCGTCCGTATAATTAACAAAAGTTGCTGCGCCCGGATAATCGACAAGCACCAGATAGGGATATGCAGTATGAGACTCGCCGGAATGATTTCTACGCATGGCTTCACTTGCAACCACGGGCGTAACCAAGGTGGCGTGCTCCAGTGGTTAAAGCGATGCCGACCCTGTAGGGATGCGGATGAAATTCAGTCACTAGTTAGCAATGAAAATTTAGTTACACGTCAGGAAATGGTGCCAAATGGCCTTATTAATATGCTCGTACGTGTGAAATGTGAACGCATTGGATAGACAAAGGCTTACGCAATAATTAATTTATTGTGTTGAAATATAGATATAAGTACGAGAGAGAGATAGTGTGTCAATAAGTAAATTGACATGGATAAAATGAACACAATGACAACCACGATCCAAACCCGGGACCTCTCGGTTTCCCACCGAGGACTCTAAAAGCCCTGGTTTAAGAGAACGTCAGATAAATGATAATATATATGCGACACTAAGATATGCGAAACATTCACAGTGTAGAAATCATTCGCCTGAACCGGGATTCGAATCCGGATCCCTCGCAGTGTAGGAGGACGCCTGGATAGCTTTTGACCGATTTCGTGAGCCAGCCTTTAGCTCCCTAGGCCCAGGGCCAAGTGGCGAATAACTTTTACACTGTGAATTTTTCGCATATGTATGCACAGCAGCGGGTGATTCAGTTGAAGGTACTGTCGCGGCATTTCCCGCAGTTTCTTTGGAAAAGGTCACCAAGAATTAGGACAGGAATTTTAAGATGAAAACAATGTTAATATGGGGTGTTGAAGGCTATTTAATTAACTAAAGTTTTATTGTCGAAGACTATTTACCCATAATTGGAGCACACTTCAATAAATATTACAAATCCCGGTGAGAAACGAATTCAAGGGGTTATAAAGAACTGAGATAAGAAATAGGGTTTTTTTGGTTGCTTTATTTAACGAGAAGGTCTTTAAGTGGTTGCGAGAGAACAATTCAAACAGAATAATGTTTTCAATCTTTTTACGTAGGGTTATTTCATATTTTACATTTGAAATCCCACGAAAATCTCTGTTGTACACGTACAACATCGTTCATTGAAATTCAGCAACACACCAACAAAAGATTTACAGTGTTTAAGAATAAAAGTCATCTAATTAATTGTGCACGTCACCATTTTACCTTAACGTAGTTATTACATGGCTTTTATTTCGCTGCTCATGTTTTAATTACATTGTAAAGATCCTAGGATTAAAGTTTCTTACGTTAATCAATACGCCTTATATGCTCTATACGCCTTATGCCATCTTACGTAGTCAAGAGAATATTAGTACGGGGATGCATTACGGGGTATTAGTGCGGGGATAAATATTACGTTGTAAAAGAGTTATTGGTTTAAGAGGCAATGTAACGAATTCCAAATATCTGAATCTAAGAGTTTATGGGGCATGGAGTCAACGGTTATAACATTTTTTCTCTAAGGAGAATCATCGAGTGTTTGTTATATAAAAGTGAAAATATGTAAATTTGTTTGCATATTTCTTCTTCATAGACCCCCCATGGCTATGGATGGAGCTGAATTAAACTTGGTACACATACTCTTCAATATAAAGTTAAAAACACTCGTGGGATTTGAACACTTCTGCAAATAGGGTCTCAAAACTAAAACGGCTTTCACTAAAATTAAAACCCCATAAGAAAATAATGGAGTTGGTGCAGAGGTTTCCTTTCTTGCTTTTATTTAATTACTTGCATTCAGGCTTAGACCTTGGTATGTAAACTAAAATGTTATTAAAGAATTAAACATTCTTATTTAGTTCATGTTTTTTAAGTTTAACGTTCGAAAAATTGAATAAATCTTTACAAATGCGATTTGTGAACATTTTTTCTGCTTTTTGGTTAATGTGATCATGATAGCGGCATTGTTAAGTTTTAATTACTTATTACTGAATTTTTTCTGTTTATAATGAGAGAAGAAATCTCATTTCCGTCATGCGTTAGTACAAAGGTGCCCTTTATGATTTTTTTAATTACTTGCATTCATGATGACTCATCGAGAATTTCACTATCTATGGGATAAATACGTGTAGATAATAAGTAATTCCCCTCCGACTGTATGTTTGCTTAGAGAACCATGGAAGAGAAGGGAATATTGAAATTTACTGAAAGCGAACCCTGAGAATAAAATTAATCATTGATAAAGAAATAGTAGGAACTGGATCGAGAAGGGATAAAAAGGAGATTTAGAAATGGAGAGGGAAGGCGAGGAGCGGTAAGGATTATCAGATAATTATCTGAGAAACCAATAAGATACTTGAAATAACGTTGAGTGAAATTTTGGAGAGGAATTTCAGTATGGGAGAAATGAATAAAAATAGGGAGAAAGTTCACTATGGATAAATGTTCATATCCTATCAACAAAATTGTAAAATACATTTAATGTAGACAGAATACATGGGAAAACTATATGGTAAAGCCACCCTGGTAAAAATGGTAAATGAATGATTTATTAGAAAAAAAACCAAAACATTATTATTTTACTAAATTCGTGCACCCTCCCACTTCAATGAGGTTTTCCCAAAGTCGAGACAGAGCTATATCGCTTTTTCGCACCCGAAAACAGTGCATACGATAATTTATTTAACATTTCTAATGGTGCTCAGCCCAGGAAAATCAGAAATTATATTACTCTATCTACAGAACAAAAACGAAACATGTCAATAAAATTAGTTAGAAGTATGACATAGCTCAATTTTTTTATCAAACGAAAACCAAAATTATTGATATTTTAAAGCGAATTCTACCACCCCTCCCATTCATTAAATTTTCCTAATGTCAAGACCAAGCTAATTCAATTTCTCGTACCCAAAAACCGTAGATTAACCCCATTTGACCAAAATAATTACGGACCAAAAAGCAGTAGTTGAGTCACTTCTCTTTAATTAATGTAATTTTTAGCTTTAGAAATACTGCTCAGCGCATCAACCCAACAAGGATATTCCTATATTTATTCATTTAACAAAAAATAAATGATAAATGTGTCGATTCATTTAGTGAATGCTATTAACCCCATTCGATGAGTTCCCCCAAAATCTATAATTAAGTATATCACCCGCAAGTTCCCAAAAAACTGTAGATCCAAAGGAATTTCAACAAAATCCTTAGGCCCGTTTTCAAAATAAAATTTGAACCCCCGATTACACCCCAAAATAAATATGTTCAAAGATAAGACCTAGCTCAATGAATGTTTTGCACCGAAAAATCTAAATATACAGAATTTCATTAAACTTTTCTGCTGTTTTCGAGAGAATAATTACATCCGTACAATTATTGCTCGTATTAAAGCATAGAATTTCTTTTTTTAATGATTTTAAATAACTATAACACTGCGTTAACAATATAATTAGTTACTATAGTTTTTATTGGCCTATTATGATTGAAGAAAAAAATAAAGGAACTGACGAAATGTGGGTCAGGAAGATTAATCTTTACTTAAAACCTCCTCATGCCAAATCATTTAAATCTTTGAGATGCAGAATGAAAGCTAATTCGATTTCAGTGATATGAGTTTAGTTTTACTTATTTCTCTTTCTATTTATCAGTTTACAAATGTGACGAGTCAAAACAAAAGCTGTTTAAATGATATCTGCGAATAAATTGATGCCGAGGTGAAATAAAATAACAAAAAATGCCGTCTCTACCTCTAGAAGGTGAGAGAATTGCTGGCTGAGTACATGATGTTGAATGAGGAGCATTAGTTGCGACACCGCACTGCGAATTATATAAAACTTGCACACGACGCACGTGGCTTAACAGCGTCCATCGAAAACAAAGGCATTCAGAGAGAGAGAAAGAGAGAGAGTCGTAAACAAAAGGTCCAAAAGGGGAGCACGGGGGAGAGCGGGGGCGGGCAGGGAGCGTGTGTGGAAACATGGGGAGGATGCTGTGAACGGTGGAGAGAATCATGCGCTGCATGAACTGAAAATCGGTTGCGGGACACAAAGGAATGTCGGTGACGGCGGAACAGTCGCGGCAGAGGCCACGGTCACACTTGGGCTGCTGTATCATCGGATCGCTAAAAAACGAATTATTAATTCCATTAAAGCAAAGACTAGAGGAGGTACACAAAGATAAATAAAATAAAAAAACAATTCCCAGAATTGCCAAATAAAGACAATCAAAATTGAAAAAAAAACCATTCATTTCGTATTTATCATCATTCACCGAAACACTCCATTCTTATAGTTGGAGTTAATCCCGATGTAGAACAACAATATCGTTTGAATCTCCGTAATGGTACTGCTAATATCTTCCCCCCGAATCATTTATTAACCCTTAAATAATGTAAATTAATTCTATAGCCTAAATCGAATTATACTGGAGAATGATAAAATAGAGCTCATTTGTCGCGTGCGCACTGTATAATCAGTAAAATGAAATAAATCATCTCTTTGTTTCGGGCATACGTTTATATATGAAGTGGAAGTATTTTTTTAAAAAGCAACAGAAACCATAAATCTGAGACGTCCACGTCTCTGGCGCTCTCTCTCTCATTATTCTTTGCCAACCGTTCGGGTTTTAACAGTTCACGGAGAGGTGGACAACTGGCACGAAACCTTTCCGACGAAGCAATTCATGCCGGTTGAATGACACCGGAATGGGATCGATGACGTACGTGGGTGGGAAGTTAACGGGAAGGGGGATGGGGGGCATGAGTTGGGCCTTGGGGGGGGGGGGGGGG
>LYUA01000074.1:812033-825211 GCA_002093875.1 Calopteryx splendens | reverse complement strand
CCGCGGCGTGGATTAGGATGGCTCTGCATGGCTATCGGGTTTTCACCGCGTTTGTTGCTATTTTCATTCTATCGTCGTGATGTCATTGATTTAATAAAGGGCTTTACGTTATCCGGAAAAAACCTAAGTTTTTCGCAGTTAAACGTGGACATAATAGGTGTTCAGTTCTGGTAAACCTTTATTCGCAATAAAAGAACATCATGATTTGCTCTGTACTCCAAGCGTTGATCCGACGAAGACTTAAATACAACGATTACAGTGGCTGATAGATAATTTATGGGTGCATCCCTCCGCGGGTGTGGTTTATCAATCGTTTGCGTGTGCTATGAGTGCTGGATCCGGAGGGGAACGGTCTCTTTCACATACATGTCATTGGGGAGAAAAATGTGAACCGTTAGCCTGCTTGGTGTAGCTCTTTTAACCGCATTGAAACAATCAGTCGAAATTTTCGAGGACAGTAGCTAATGATGCTCAATCCACTATGGTATTTTTGTGTGAAATGTGTTAACACGGTATTCATTAATAGCTACTACATGAGTAATAGCGGTGGAAATTATACATTGTTATAGAAAAATTACTATTTAGTTTTATTATCATATAGCAGCTATCATGCTTGTTTACCAAGAGGCAATATCAATGGCTCACCAATAGCTTATACATTCATTCTCTTGTTAAGAACATTTCTCCAATTGCACTTCTGCGCTTTCTCTGGAATCATAAAACGTATGCCATTATCTGACTTTCCCAACTGTTCCTCATCCTAATTTCGATTGCATAATCTTTAAATATATATGATATTGTAAATATATCATATTTCAGATGTACACTGTCCTAGCAGATCTTACAATCATCTAATCATGAAAAGATATTTGATAATTTAGGCTTAGATGATAACACACAACAATATGCTTCAATTGAAGCAAGAGGAGTAGATTTCTCATAATGTGCAACATACTTTCATCTTAATAAATATTCATTTATTGTTATCATATGTATAATGATTTTAATAGTTTGTTTATCACTACATATTGTTTTTGAGAGAAAAACTTTAAAGACAGTCATGAAAACGTTGGTAGATAATATTAATATAATACAAATAAAATGAGTATATTTCCATTGCGCTTTCCTCATTAAACATGTTAATTTCTAAAATTATATTAGAAATCATCCAAGTAAATGGCCAATTATATTTGGCTAGCTACTTGGATGATTTCTAATATAATTATTAGACCTCGTTAAATCCTCCTTAATGCCTCATTAAACATGTTAATTTCTAAAATTATATTAGAAATCATCCAAGTAACTGGCCAAATATAATTGGCCATTTACTTGGATTTATTTTTCTTCGTGAAATGCTTGAAAGAATTTACTATAACGATATAGTAAAGTGACGTTAGGGGGGCGCATTTATTTGCTCAGGGCCCCTCAATACCTAAGGAGACACTATCATTAGTCGTGGGTTGAACTCCGATATTCGGCTTATCTCCATTCTCGTCCTCACGACATACTCATTGGCAGAAGCAGCCTACTACGTTCATTATAGGGAATGTAATAAGAGGACACTGTTTGTATGTCTCATGTGCTGGCAGCAGTTTGTGTGCGGTCTAACTAACGAGAACTATAAAGTAAGTCTTTCACTTTTCAGGGGCGCGGTAGTCCAGTGGGTAAAGCGCTGTCCTACTAACCGGAGGGCCTGTGAGCACCCTTAGCTTCGACCAAGCTGTGTACCATTTTTCGGCAGGTCATCCTGGGAAATAACAGGCGGCACAAGGAAAGGAACTCCGGTGGGATGGGACTGGTCACTTAAAGTGTGCGGCAACCCGAATCGTGAGTGCGAGCTCTACCCTCACCGACCAAACTGACCTTTGGGTTGATCACTGTAATTTCATTTTTTCATCGCAATATTTTCCAACTATGCGTTTTACAAATGCTAGCTTATTCAAGTTGGCCCCTCATATACTACTTATGTTTTAAGTCCGATGTGATTATGACGTCCTTATATTAGCAGCGCTAGTTGGAACATTTCTGTGTGTGAAAGTTTAGGGTTGTTGTATCAATAGATACGTGGTGGAAAGAGATCTCGCGATATACCGCGGTCAACAGAGTGGGAGGGAGACTTCGCGTATTTTTTTTGAAAGAAGCGCTTGGCGCAAGGAGTTTTTATTAAGCTCTCTCTTGAATGGACGGACGCTCAATTAACTGGAAGCGCTAGTGACATACGTAACAATGGCGCAAAAGAGGAAAATTCAATTTTGCCGCAATATCAATTACACTAATTAGATAACATATATGCCCAAGGTGAGATTCGAACCCTGGACCTTCAATCGTGTTACTCTCCACAGCACTCAAGACAGACATTTCTCTTATCCAGAATGAAAATATGGGGATGTCAAATATAGTTTGAGGGCAGACCAACAAGGAAAATGCTCTGATTTTGATGAGAAAGAATCCTTCCATCTTGGACATTGCTTAGCAGAAAAAATCCCTAATGAAAGGTGCATTCAATTCAGATATTGGGAAGCCTCTTTTTATTAATGTCATTGAATCGGATTTCTAAGGCATGTGGGTGTAAAAACTGTCTCTCTGGGAACTGGAACACCATATTCCAAGCCTTCCTCTCCCTTTCAAAGAATTAAAGAGGGAGAGGGTGGCAGACCTGAAGGGGAGGGTAAAGGGCCAAAGAATTTATAAGGTTTACTTACCGATGTTGTCCACCCACTGTGTGCCACTGTTCCTCCAACGATGCCAAGTCTTGAGACAGTCCTTCCCAGTGGATTGTCAAATCCAAGATAATCCTAACTGAGCCAAATGAGGCATTTGGCCATGACTTACTTACCTCTATGGAAACCCAAGTAGGTCACCATGTAGCATCCTTTAGGTCTCAATATTGTATACCATAGTTAACTAAATCTAATACATTTAATTTCTGATAGGCAGATTTAATCCATTAAATGAAGCACAATTTTGACTTGCACGAAGCATTAAAGAAACACTATTAAATTAACTTAACTCTTATTGATAAATTTTCCCAGTCATTTGCTCATACATAAACTACACTTTTATCCTATTATCCACGATGCTGGCTTAATTTTGGATACCTACATTATTAAAGAAACCTGATTGGGCTTATGCCATTAACAATCTGAAGGACAAGACTGATGAAACACCTCATTAAAGATGGGAAGAATGAGTGGAAAAGGAAAAAAATGAGGTGAATATCAGGATCACATTGCTTCTACTAGCAGCGGAGTTGGGATGGAAAGAGAACCTCCCACATCAACCAGAACAGTCTATATACTCGGAATATACCATGATAAATGGGTTGTAGCATAGACGAGGGACTTGAAGTTATCTCAGACCAAATTCCCAAATACGATTTTCCACTGCAGTAGTGAGCAATGGTTTATCCTTAATGTGCATCTAGATAAATCTGCTGGGGTAAAACAATAATTCCACAAACAAAAAAGCCAGGTCTCAAACCAGGATTCTAACATTGGTTGAATGCACTGTCACTGATATGTATCACCGTTAATGAGCTATAGGAAAAGAAATTTCATTATATCCCTGACATGAATGGATTGACAAGTTTTGTAGTTTATATTTTGGATTATTGAGTCATTAATAAAGATATACCAAAGTAGTTATCGTAGTTATATTCTAAAAGTGAACACACACAAAACTGTACACAATGTCCAATTGCAAGTAAAGTAATGTGATAATTCCTAATTTTACGAAGGGTAAATTATGAACTGTGGCTTAATAGTTTATTAGCTAATTTATGGTTTAAAAATATTGATTCATGAAAATATACCATTACTCTTTTGACCACGAGATATTATAAGACCACTGCCCCACAACAATCATTGGAAAACATTTGAGGAACATAATGTTGAAATTACAATTGCATGACACGATTTATACAGGTAGCCATTATATAAACTGGGTTGGGCACACTAGCACCAAATTAATAATGTTGAAACTGAATTTCAAGCAGCAGTTCAGTGTATTAATGGAAATCTATTCTGAAAGTCCTACCAACAATAAAATATAGAGGATTTTTTCATTAATAAAAAAAGCAACTATTATTTTCCCAGCTTTAGATTATATTGAATAGAGCGCAGTCCATAGGTTTTCAGAGTCAAAAACCCTGAAAAATACATAAATTTCAGTTAAATTTGGAAATCTAAAATCCATCTCGATAGATAAAATTTCTTTTCAGGGACTACAGGTATGGACAGTACATATTTTATCTTGAATGTTAATAATGCTGCAAATAACCTTCAGGGATATATCTAAATGAAGTCAACTATACATGCCATGGTGTCCTCCTGTAGTTCCATAGAGCTATTGACTGTGGATCACTGCTGTTGGTGGTAGTGAAAAAACTATAAATGTCCCTCAGTCAGAGAACACAAGACTAAGAGGCAACCAAATAAATAATACAGTGTGTTGATGATATTAGAGTGTTGATATTTTTTGTGCCATTGATTCAGAATTCAAATGTATTATGAATGAGGAAAAGGTAATTTACAAAGAACACAAAAGGCATAATATTTCTTAATTACCTACACATGATTAAAAAAACAAACCATGAACAAAAATGCCATATACACTATGCATTAATAAGTAATAATGACCAGATTTCAGGTAGTATTTATTCATTTTACATGAAAAATACAAGCATGATACACAAAAAAAATACAAGTTCATAGATATGTTTCCAAAAAATATGAATCAAAATAATGAGACATTTCAAACATTTGATTCAATTTTATTTCTATACAAAAAGCATTTCCAAACTATATTACACCTAAAACATTATGTTACATCTAATTTCCATAAATAAAGAAATGTCCATCCATCAATTATAAACATAACCTCAATGAGCACATTTCAACCACAATCAGGAGTATTCACGAAAAACTAGTTTTCAAATAAAACTTAAATATCTTAATTATACAGTGAGTTAATGTAAACCAAAAAACAAGAAAACATTTTTAGTGAATGGTTTGTTATTTTAAAGTATATTTTAAATTTCGAATGAAGTAATGAAAATGACATTTACATTCATCAAAAAGGCTAGACTAGTACAACACAATCCATAGAAAACTACAGGTACACCTATAGCAATATTTTTACTGCTATTATCGTGAAATATATCTACAATAAAACAGATAAAAAGGAAATTAGATTATATTCAAGCATAGAGCAAATGTCCAAACAGTAAAAAGTAGAATATGTCACTAAAAACTTGAATAACATTATCACATTTCTGCAAGAACCTTCATTTACATTTGAAGCAAACCAAGTTGGAATATTAATTTTTTGCAGTACACTCTTAGCATAATTTAGAATGGTGCCAAATGTCACAGACAAGCTCAAAAGAGCTACACTTATTTCCTTGAAAAATATGTAATTTGTCACTTCAACACTGGATTCCACTTAAATTAATTAACCTAGTGATGGTGATCCAGGGTATCACCAATCCTAGCAAAACACCTATTTCATGAACAAACACTACCTTCATTAACCTAAATAAATAAAATACAGCACTGACCTGAAGTATTCACTTGTTTTCATACAATTACCAAAATAGCACAGGAGTCATACAAAAATAAAATATTTGCATGTAAAAATATATACACAACAATAGGTTTGGATGTTGTGCTAATACCTCTTCCACTTGCTTTCAAGTTGCAGTAGAGAGAAAAATGCTTTGTGCAATTATGTACATGCAAATTACAATGATGACTTCATTAGCTATTTGACAGAAAATATAAAGTGAAGCACGAGGAAGAGAATAAAAATGCATCTTTAACACTGTTAAATTTATTCATTGGTCAAATTATACCAGAGAGAATAAGTCCTTCACATTTTCTAGGTTTTCAAAAGAACAACAAGAATCCAGGTCAATGCCATGAACAGGAAAACTTGCATACCCACACATGCACGCGCACACACACACATCAATAATAAATAACAATTAAAGACTATAAAATCACCAATTTTGACTTGAGTAGTCAGGAATTTAAATTTGATATGCACTCAGGTTTAAAAAAAATCAAATAAAGCAATGAACAATTTAAATATCCTAATGTTATCAAAACTTCATTGATCAAATTAGGCATTCAGTTTACTCAATTTTCTATTCGCTATAAACCTATTTTTATAATCTTGAAATGGAGTTTTTCATAAGAATAATAATTCCTCCAGTACTAATTTTCTCAGTACGCATAACCCCCATGTTTTAAGAAGTTTCATGGTAGATCTGCAGTCTAAGCTCTTGGAATCTTTATGATTCCATTTGAAAGAGATCCTTTGATGAAATTTTAACTTAACAACCTGGTTTTTTTTTAACTCCCTCTAGGATTTGTCATTTTAACATGATTTCATCAATAACCTTTACTAAAACAGCATTACTAACCTAGACCATTAAAACTAGAAGGGTGACACCCACTGTTGCTTGGAATAGAACCTCAGGAAACTTAAATAACATTTTCTAGCCCTGGAAGCATTGTAGGGAAGAACACACAGACTCATTTGTGGAATTTGAGTGGTTAAGAATGAATGAGTCCTTAACAAATAAGATGCAGCTTCAAAAAATTCTTTCAATATGGCAATTTCAAGCGAGCCAACAAAAAAAATCATTCTTCTCCATTATGTACTTTCACCTAACAGCTATCTATTTATTTTTTTAGGCTTTGAGACATGCTAGAACGTTCAATGGAGTACCTCACACTACAATTTGAATTCCTAATATAGAAGTCCATCCCCCAAGAAGAAGTAGTACATATGTTTAGAAAGATATTTAATACTTGTGATTTTTTTCAACTCTATAAAATACTGCATACAAGGGCATTCCAGAGATGCCCATTAAGAGATTCTGGGAAACGAGTTAAATATGCTATCAGTTTTATGAGAATGATATCATCATGATGAGGTGACTAAAAATAACCTTTCATAAAATATATTGTGAATTTGAAGTACCTATATTCTGACAAAAGTGTTAAACTAGAATCCAATTACCACAAATATCGTACCATTAAAACAAAGTGAAGCCAATCCACTGCAACACGCAAGTTTTCTTTACCGAATGGGATGGAATAATTTGCCTAAGGAGGTATTTGTTGATTTCCCCAAGAATTTTCACCTAAGAGTAAGCCAAAAATTGAAATAATTTATTTTTATTTGCTAAACCAAAATCGCAAGTAAATATTTGTTACAATTTCATGTTAATGATTATCTCAACTCAACATTTGCTGACATACTATCTAGCCACAAGTAAATTATTTATTGACTGAGTTATTGGATCTTGTATACTATATATTTATTTAGTATTCATTATATCTGGATATTAGGTAAACTCATCTTCTACCAACGGTATTGAATACAATTTTCCCAAAACATCAGAATTTAATTGAAAAAAACCATCACAAAATACCATCACCTCAAAAATAATTGTAATAAGATAATTTTAATACATAGATTATATATACCCACTTGAACGTGTGCCCCGCAAATGAAGGCAAAAGATTGCAATTAAATTACCCTCATGACTTACAGTGATGTATTTAATGATTGCAATAGAATTATTTAGGCCTGTATGGTTCATAGGAAGTCAAAAATTAGATAACATTTTTCAATTAGGAGATAGGTGGCTGCCAGTTCTTTATGTAAAACTTATTGTCATTCATTATATCATGGAGAACACTGGATGTTTCCTGGAAAGTCAACTTAACACTCTTTGCCTATCATATTACTTACATTGATATCAAATCATTAAATGCTATCTTGTCCTTATGCTCCATCATTGAAAATTGTTTAAACTAACTAAATTAATAATAATAATAAAGCTAGTAATAAATACATTTTTTTCAATCAATACTTTTAGGAAAAAATCTATGGTTAAATTTAATCTTTCAGTGAAGCTTGACAGAATTTGGATATGTATGTTGGAAACTATTACCAACACTTAAAAATATTATTTGGAATAGAAAATGGTGTATCACATTGTCATGATTTCTATTATCCATGCACAAAAAATTATACATAATTAAAATATGAAAATACTAGACAAAATAATCAGAGTTCAAGTTGCTTATTCAGCTGGGATGAGTATTCCATAGATATTTGGATGAACAATAAAAATCGAGTTTTGAGTTTGAATCAGCTACACTTTCTTGAAACATCAACAAGATTACACAATAAGAATACAACATTTCAGTAATGGCATTCAAGCTATTTAAAATTTTAATATGTTACTAATCTGTATAACCTGTGGAAAATACCAGATGGACCATGGAAGAATGATGAATAATGAAAGTGCAATGAAATCAATTAAACAAGCCAGAAAGGGGGAAAAATCTGCTATAAAGTTCCTCCATCTTCAATGATTGTTATATTTTCCTTCATATGTTTGGCTATTGTGCTTTGTTCCCTATTTGAATGCAAGAAAATTCCACTAATGAACAACAATAATAAAAATAAAAAATTCTCATTCAAGACATCATCGGAGAGACAATTATAAGCCTAATGAACAGCTAACTCTGGCAACAACAATGCCATCAACAAGGGATTGAAATTAATCTAAAAAGGCAAACAAATGTTTTTTCACTGAGCAATGCCATCAGCGCATTACTCATTTCACAGCAACTATGGATTTCATATCAATCGCACAATTTTCAATCTTCATGGCCACGAGACCATTACACTTCTCAGTAATTTATGCAACAAAAATTTAAAAAAAAGTTCATCAGTCATGCATCTGTTTTTATTGAAGTAGCTAACACATAATAGAGCATTAATTCACCTCTGGGTCAGCACATTCACAGCATTTTGTTTCCTTGCTTATCCGGATAAAAACGATATGGGAAACTATAGTCACTGTTCCATATCCAGTCGATTTCCTTTTAGCTTCAACACTACTTCTCTTTTGATGGACCAGCATTGTCTGAGTTGGCCTTTGCATTGGAGGCCGGCTGCGAAGCCACAGCAAGTATGATGGCATGCTGACCACCTCCCGAGACACACAGTGCCTTCCTCCCCTCCATCTGTTTTGACTTTATCAACTTTGGATCATATACATCAGAGTCATCGTCACCGAATCCAAGTTGACAATTAGTTCCCATTCCCCAGGAATAGACTGCACCTGTTTTAGATTTAATGAAGGCATACAATTAAAACTTATGATGCCAGAACTAATTCATAATCAAATCATTCGCCTAGACGGAGACACATTTGTCAAAGAGGATAGATCAGGCCCAGGCATACTAGGTTGCAAAATAGAGAAGGCATTAAATGAAATGAAATTGAGCAAGGCCACGGGGGGAATTGGATTAAGTAGGAGTGAAAGAACCATGCAGAGTTACTTCAGAGTTTAGTGAAACATGGAAGAAAGAGTTTTTATGGGGTCGCTCACAGAAATTATGAGTATGGAATGTGGCCAGAAGACTTTGTTACATTACGATCAATTCCCATCCCAAAGAAAGGAAAAGCCGGAGTATGTGAAGACTATAGGACATTAAGAGTAATTTTGAACACAGCAAAGGTAGTAGTCAGGACCATTAAGAAGAGGGCAAACAAATACTTAGGAGAAGATCAGTTTGGGTTTAAGGAAGGGTAGGAGTGCGCTTGATGCCATAGCAATAATGAGGCCACTGATAGGAAGTAACATAGTATAAAACCAGGATATATTTATGTGAATTTGTGGATTTTGAGAGGCACTTAACTGAGTAAATTGGGATCAATGAATGAATGTATTGCAGAAGATTGGATTAGACAGGATGGCTAGGAGACTTATCCAAAACCTATACAAATCTCAGACTGCACAGATCAAGGTAGCAGATGGAGAAACAGAATGGGCATTAGTAGGCCTGGAGAGTAAGACATGGTTGCTCATTATCACCTGTACTTTTCAACATGTGTGGAGGAACAAAAAGTAGGAGGACATACACTTGAGCAGGTAGATTAGTTAAGCTACTAAGAAAGTATTTTAAAAAAGGTGGGCAATGTGCTAAGGATATTTGAAGAAGAATCGCATTAGGTAAGGAAGCTTTTACAAGAAGAGACTTGATGACAAGGACCTTAAGCAAGAATGTAAAGAAAAGACTTGTGAAGAAGGTACAGTGCATGGTCTTGTATGGCTAGGGAAAATGGACGGAAAGGAACACGAATGAAGAAGTTTTGCGGATAGTGGGAGAGGATAGAAGGCTATTAGGAAAAATCCAAAGAAGGCAGGAAAAGTTGATACATGGGATACTGAGTGGCGATTGATTGCTGAAGTCAGTGATAGTGGGGATAATGTTGGTCAAATGAGGTAGAGGGAGGAAAAGATTAGACAAGTTGGGTGGAATGAAGGGAGGAAGAAAATATGTGGAAATGAAGAAAGGATAACAACATTTGAAATTGTGTCCAACAGAAACCTACCCTAATCGGTAGATCACCACTAATAATATAATTCATATGTTTTTAGTCATTTAAAAATTCATATATTTTCATTTTCTGAACTATTAAAATTTTTTTTTCTATTGCTATTAATGATTTTATTCAATTGTAAAAAGTGACTTCAACATGAGAAAGTATGATGATTTAGGTACCTTGCATGCATGTTTTTTAAGGATGAATAGGTAAACATTATTCAAACTCAATCTACCCCAAGAATGATGGATAAAAATTAAATATTATCATTGAGCATGATCTCAATTCTAAAATATTTAGAGTTGTTCATAAACTCTATAGCCATATTACAATATTCATACATAAAAAATATATATATATACACACACGCAATAGAACCCCACTTACCATCCTCAGTGATGGCAAAAGAAACAGACGAGCCACAGGCAACCCATTTTGTCTTCTTGTTGGCAACTACTGTAATTGGAGTGGGGAAAGTCGCATCCTGACAGTCTTTACCTAAGCCAAGGCGTCCATATTCCTTGCGTCCAAGAGCATGCGGAACACCTATACACAAAAATAAAATCACACTTATCAAAATAAGGCAACATAGGATAGTGTCTCTGGCATCAATTTATGAAAATGTATGATTTCAATTACAATAAAATCAGTAAATTTTCCCAACATATATTTCTGCTATTTTAATTTTTTTTATTCATTTATACATTAATCATACAATGCCACAATGAGTTTTAACCCTTTTACTACCAATGGGCCTTTCAAGCATTTGGCTGACATGAAGAAAGATCCAGATCACGAGAAAAATTCAAAAGTTATATGGGAGTCTAATAAATCAACTGAAATAAAAAGCTTTATGCAGAGAAAATAAATATGCAGGCTTCTATTAGATAATATATCAGCAAAACAAGCTTCCTCATCTGGATCGTCAAAATCAAATGGAGAGGCACCTCCCTTTATGTCACAGACTTCAACATACCAGTACCTCTGAATAAATATCTTCTTCTACTTTCTTCGAAATATATCCCCAAAAACTTCCTCCATTCCACAACCATAATAATACTCCTATGTTAGTCTTCCTCTCTGTTTATTTTATCTATTATTATCCATTCCCAAAAATCTCAAAACCCTCAAATTTATACTCATCTTATTTCATCAGAGACAGGTTTCTAGTTCACTAATATTGCCTTAATAACTTTCTATAATTTCCTAATCATCATTCCATTTCCTCTCTAGGTAAATGCTTCTTTCAAAAACAAATTCTTCTCCTAATGCCCTTACTTCATTTTCTATTTTCATCAAAAATATCACCCAAACATGATTATTGTTCCACGTGCTCTAATTCATACTATCTTACTTTGATGTTTGAGTTATTGTTAAGAGGAAAATTAAATAAGAAAATTAGCATAATTATACATTAACAACATTAAAAAAAATGTTATTAAGGCTAAAATATTTTGGTAGGAATAAAGCACACCATCCCTAATGGTAGGAGCCTTCACTGTACATCAGAAAATACTGACAAAAAATTGCTCTACATAAATGCAATTATCCCCAGAACATATCTATAGCAGAAATAGAGTATCATCTCTATTTCTGAGACTGCTTTACTTGGAAATGTTACCTTTCTGTTGAAACCATACTCAGTTTAGAATTAAAGTAATAGTGGAAATGCACAGATTTTATTACAATAAAAATAAGGTAACCCTGCAAACTGATAAGAGAGCAAAGAAGTAGATAAACTCACCCATGTGATCAAGGGCTAATGTGTGATGTTGGCCACCAGAAATCTGCGTCCACTTGTTACCAGAAAATGTGGGAGCAGACACAGGGTGAAATATTGGTTTAGTGTGTGGATGACCTGGAAAAAAGACAAAATTATGAAGAATATCAAAACAGAAAACATATTATGATCCTTTAAAAAAATAATGTAAAAATGCATATTTTTTTAGAGAAGACAAGAGAGTCAACACTTCTTTTGGGTAGGTACAAATTAATCTTGGTTCCTACCAATTCTCACTTATACATATGATGTGTAGTCCTAAGTGTAAGTATGAATATATTGGAATTAACAATTAGAATACTTTTGTTCAAAGGACATTTATAAGTGCTGTAGTTCAAGTGGCAACACAAGTATAAATATTTAGGGAGAGAAGAGGTAGATGTGGGCACTGAAGCTTCCAAGGATTGTAAAGTTCCTAGATTGCTTCAGCAATGCATTTACTGACTTCCTCCCCATATGTAAGGCTAAGGTTCTATCCAAAATAAGTATTTTTAGTACTAAAAAAATAAATTAATCAAGGTAAGGAAGGATTACCCCTGAATTTACTTAGCAGGAAGGTCTGAGGCTAAGCTTCCACGTCATTTTTGCTTACAGCTTGATTTATTGCAACTATAAAAAAATGCCAATTCAACATTCATGCCATTATGCTATTATTTATAATAAAATGGATTTATGAATTTTAACACTTTGACTGCGGAGCACGTCTATCAACGTGCTCCACTATACTCGCCAGAGGCGAAGCACGTCGATAGACGTGCCGCGTAACTTTCCAGGGAACGGCTTCTTGTGGGTTAACACCGCTTGGGGCTCCATTCCCTTTTATGTTACGCCCTCAGTATGACCACAACCTTCACGGGGTGCCGACCGTTTTAGTGTCGATTCCGAGGAGCAATTTTCTTAGTGTTTCGATCCATGTATTTTTTGAGTTTGTTAACTTTTGGCTATCATAGTTTTCGAACACATTAAAGTATATTTCCATCGT
>LYUA01000074.1:758015-768343 GCA_002093875.1 Calopteryx splendens | reverse complement strand
TCGAAGTCGATACTTATAAGTATCGCACAGCCGTATGCGAACGTGCGATTGGTGGTTTGCGCATCGGCGCATTTACGAGGACCATTCTTTTAGAAGCATCGATGTTAAGAGGAATTCAGTTTAGCCGCCTAATCTCAGGGATCGAACGTTTTGTCGAAGACTCCTTTCTTCGCCCTTCATTCAAAGAAAACCAATGAATACACTTGGCTTTCCCTTACTTTTTTCCTATATCCTACTTATCCTCATTATTCTAACTACCGCAAATGATCTCAAACGTTGAGTCGGGAAAAATAGCTACAAACATTAATAAATTGTTATCTGTAATTTGTTATTTACGATAACTGTAATGTTATTCATAAAATGTTGCGCCGAAAGATTTCCCGAGCAGAATCAGATTCAAATGAATGATAATCACTTCATGAATTTACTGAAAAAATTGGATAGCTCGAAGGTTACCGTAGATCTTGTCAGGAACAACTAGTGCTGGGCGTTGCATATATCTAATGGGCATTGGAGCTGAATCAATTTTAATTTTAACTAAATCTATTTCTAACTCTATTCTCCGCGTGCGTATCCATTAGAAACCTACCCTAGCGGGTAGATTACCAAATAATAATAGCTATGGAAAAATGAAGGTTTTGTGTAGATAGTTATGTTTAGATATAACATCTGATATAAAGTTACCAGGAAAAAATTGTTTCCAAATAGATAGAATAAAATAGTAAATACCGCTCGAAGAAGAGTAACCTCGTTTACGACTGGAACTGAATCCTACCTTAACTTATGGTTAATTTGAATTTTCATCTGCTGCTGGATTATTAATTTCATGAATAAACACAACCTTAAACTGATGAAGAATATTTTCTTCTCTACAGTTTGGGAAATTATGAACTTACTTTATTTGCGGGGGTTCCATAAACACAATCAGCCTACTAACGAAGTAACTCACGTTGCAATTGAGTAGCCACCAGATCAGATCATGTTAAGAAAATTACTTCCACAAAATTTCATTTGTTCTTTATTAATGGAGCTTTTGTTTCTTCTATATTACCCTCCAACAACTAGCCTGTAAATATAAATGAAAAATTTTATTACGTGACTTAATGCACCCGGTTACGAGAGGCGCGGTTGGAGATGATGGTAATTACGTGGTGGAAGAATTTTAAAACGTTCATGCTTCTCCAGACTCATGAGCATGAATTCACGAAACTTTAACATGCATGGTAACTTATCATTTTTATATTAGCTGAACCAAATGAAAGTTAATTCGGAAAGGACTGCAGTTTTATTTTTTATTGGCCGAATATTGAATTCATAATTATAATATTTATTGCGATGTAACAATCTCCTTCGAGGGACTTAAAAAAGAAAACACAGTATAACTATAATAAATGCTCAACAATACAAGCCTTGTCATTCACTTACCTATCTTAAGCACGCTATATCAAAATACTTATGACCACAACTGCGGATCTGAAGGTCAGGGGAATAAGGGTTTTTACATGAATATTTTATTCGAATAATGTTGCTTTTATAGGAGATTATCATTTGAACAAATATCCAGTGTGTTAATTGCATGTCTAAATAGAGGTTCAGAAGTTTACATGATTAAATAAAAACAGTGATGCTTAGTTAAAAATTTTATTCTTTGCCTATACAAACTCTAAATATTTATGTATTCAACTCAACTATCGTAAAAGTCTTCTCGGATAAATATCCATTACAATGAGAATTTATATAAAATCAATACATAGTAACGCAGATAAACATTTTATTTGCACAATAAATATGAAACAACACGGAAATAATAATCAACATTTTATATAAGTACAAAGTAAAGTGATTACATAAAATGATTCACAAGGGACGTAGAGTATGCAATGCATTTTTCTCTGGTTAAAAAATACGATGAAACATAGAAGAGTATAAAGAACAGAGTCGGCAAGTCACACTCTACACGATACTTGTTTTAAGTCAAGCGGTATTAAGTGCGGTGGCATGATGGACCGTTGCAAACCAACAAAAAACTTATTAATTCAACGATCCATCAAGGTACAATGAGCCAGCCTCTATGACGTTTACTAGCAAGCCGAACATAAACAGTAGCTTGTGAAATATATTAGTTCGCCTATAAAAATCCTTGTTAATTACACTACCTCTCATAATGACATGTATAAAAGTCGTAATAAAAAATTTTCTGTCAGCGTTGACAATCTAGCTAGTCACACCGGTGCAGGAATGTGGGATGGAATGCGTAGATCGAATCGGATGGGTTATATGATTACACGAGAAATGTTAGCTATGTGTATCAACCCTAGACGGTAACTTAACGCATGCTCCCAAAAAACGCGTGCTGCCTCGTCTCAAGCCATGCTCGCATGAAAGTTAAACTTCAAAAGGCTTCGTGATACGGCACATTATGGGTAATCCACGCCAGCTGTGAGGCATTGTAAATGTGAGTCCTTCTGCGAGTCACATGCCATTTATTGTGCGAGTTTTCATAACTCTACAGGCTCATCTAAATAACTTTGGAATCTCTTATCATTTAGTACTCACATAAGCAGCGTGTGTATCAGCACAGGTAACTAAAGTTTAGCATGCGGCATGCTGTCGTAATATTTTAGGTGGTTTCATTTCATTTAAGAGCACATGCATACGAGGCAATTATCATTACAGCGTATCAGGTTTGTCGAGCGGTTATTCACTTAGTGTACGCAGAAACTCATCATCCTCTGGTTTGCATTAATAACTTACCATTATATCCTTCCTTTAGCTTCATACAGATTCGAATCTTCTACTTCATTACGTTTCTGCTTTAACTGGGTTACCTCCGTAATTGCATCAATACGTGGTTAATCAATAGACAACACAGAAAAGTACATACCGCCCTCATCATCGGAGCGGAGGCTCATTTCGGAAGATATCACGGCATTAGATATAGCACAGCAACAACACGATCACGGTTGTCGAGCAGGAAAGGATTTCCACAGCCGTCCCGTAGATAAATACCACCAGAGATCTTAAGGCACATCCCTTACTTGCTCAAATTGGCTTTTACATTTGCTTCATACGAAGAGAAATGCGTAGGTATTGGTAGATTTTTTTAGAAGATAATTCTAATTTGGATCGACCACGTTGGACGTTGTCGATTCGAACTACACACCAAATGTTTCGCACAATTACCTACTAATAGCTAATAGGCAGGGGGACAGGTGAGCGAAAGTAGGAGATAGCAGTGATGAGAATTTAGCTTAAGAGGACACTGGGAGAACTGATAGCAGGTGCCTAGTAAAAATCATTGCGCATTGAATAGGTGAGCGATTGCAATCGGCTCACTCCGCATGTGGATAGAAACGTACAGATTTGGGTAAATATTTCGTAATGGATTCAGCAATCCCTGTGGCGAGGGTGACTCGAAAAAAAGTATTCCCTCGGTGGCTATCGAGTGTGGATAATTAAATCGCAGATTCACTGAACTAGATTTAAGGTGTCAATGCTGTTTCATTATAGCGGAAATCCTGGTGTGGAGAGGCGTTTGAAGCCTGCCTCGCCTCTCGCTCAGGATAAAGACTCCCGCCCGTTACGACCTTTGACACCCTGATCGACGTTAAATCACAAGAAGCCCGTTACTCCAGTGCCTTACAGCATCTGGCCTCGTGGGAGCACCCGTCAGTTTATGTTACATAAAAAACTGCGTCAGTCGACCAGATTCGTCATCTCGGTTGGAATAAGCAAGTATTTCTCACGAAAACAACCAAGTCCCTTTTCAAAAGTTTGTTCGCAGTCAGTCAAACACATAATTGGATTAATGGAAAATAGAAAGAGGGAAGAATTAGCGTGAGAGAGGAGAGAGTGGGGATCTTTGCCCTTCGCCCCTCAATTCTGGCGATAAGAAATCATCATCGGATCCATCCACGTCCTCGAGTGACGAGAGGGGAACACGATTCCAGTTATGTTCCTGAGTTGCGCCAGAGAGCGACAAATACCCTTTCAGCAAAAGAGCGCCAGCCGTTAATGAGCTGAGCAGAATACTACTGATAACGGCCCTGCAATTGTCTTTAAACCCGTGCTCCTGAGGCACTTTTCAGTCTACAATTTCATCTCCTCATTGGCGATTCAAGAGGCTAAAACACCGAATCCACACCTTCGGAAATCTCGATCCACCTAAGACGAGTCTTTATTCAATAGGTGTGCGTCGACACAGAAGGCGATCGTTAGAATGATGGTGTTTTGATCGGCGGAGCCTTTCACGTGGGATGCAAACATTTGTACGTGATGAAAAGATAAAATTTCTACGGCGAAGTACAAATCTATATAAAAAAATGCATTGGTAGAAAAAACAGGTCTTAAAATGGTAGTGATATATGTGTATATATATATAATACTTTTTGATTTTGGCAAATCGTACATAATAACCTGGCCTTCTGTTATCGGGCAAAGCGTAGTGGTTAAATATATTTATATATATTTGTATTTATAAACTTTTCATTACTAGCACCAGTCGACTAATCACAACCGACCATCCCGCTTCTCTATAGTGGGAGGGCGCGAACCCACAGGTTACATTGCCATCCAAGGCAGGCGGAGACGACCACTCGGGTCGTGTCCCAGTGATAATAGGTCGAGACGACCCGCTTCATGAGCAGGGCGCCCCGTAGAACGTGGGCGCCGGGATGCGACTGCCCGGCTTGGAGTCCTTTCTCGGGCTCGGGGCCAGGGTCCTTCCCGGCGCCCCATCCTTCGGCCCTACCGCCCCATCGCTACCCTCCGCCAGTTTTCCCTCCACGATGGCCGCGTACCGACGAATGAGCTCCCTCATATGCCTCAAGACCTTGGCATCCTCCTGCCCCGCCGCGGTCGTGTCCCTCAGCATTTGTTCTAGGAGGGGGGCCACCTCCGGGGCGCGGGTCGGGGAGGGCTGCAACGACGCCGGAAGGGAACCCTTGTGGCGCCTCTGGTCGAGGTGGAGACCCCGGGCCGAGCCGTAGTTCTGCTGCTGGTGTTGCTGACCAGAGTTCCACGCCCGCCTCCTGGGTGGAGCCGACTGGGAGCCGCAAGCCAGCGACGCGGGAAGGCTCCTTCTGGGTGTGGGAGCGGGCGGAGAGGAGGAACCGGCCCCTGGCCTACGGAACGTGTCCGGGGTTAGGGCGGGCCGGGAACGGGGTCCGCTTCGACCGCCCCATGTGTTCTTCCCGTCGTTCATGTCGTCTTCCGGCCTCTCCATAGACCGGAGTCGCACGCTCCGGTTCACCATGACGTGCCTCTCGGCGGCGGCCAGACCGGTGTCTCCGCCCGCGCTCCGGCTGCGCGTCATCCGCAGGGTGGTGGTGCAAGGGGATCGGGGCGCGGCGGCGGGTGGCGTCGGGCGGTGATGCCTTCGCGGAGAACCCTCAGGGTTGTGAGATGTGACGGTGTCGGCGTGGCGGACGGTCCGCTTTTCGACCGCGGGGGAGCGCTTGGGTGTGGGGTGTGGCGCGGGGACGGCGACTGTGCGCTGAGCGACGCTCGAGTCTTCGGCAGAGAGCGTTGAGCTGCAATCGGAGGATGAAGCGGTGGCTAGGCGGGAGTCTGGGCGGCCTGTGGAGATGTAAGAGAAGACATGATGAGTAGGAGACTTCAACGGTCGAAGATAGAAAAAATGTAACAGCCTTCCGACTTCACATACGGCGGTGCTGGTATACCCTTAGCCACGTTTTCAAGGCGATTAAAAACTATTTATATGAAAGTCATGACAAAATTTGGTTGTACGGCCGTAAAAAATTTCTTTCTCAATAACATTACCCGGAGTCATATCATTTAGTTGTCAAATCCTTATGGAATTAATTATGCTGAAGTCTACGACCAACTCCATTCTTCTTCGCGACTTACATATCCCATAATAGTTTAGGAGCTACACTGACTCATTCATTACATAATATATTTTTAATTACATAATATATATACATTACATAATTTTTTTATATTTTTATAGGCAGGCGACCATTGTAACAGACACAACACTTGAGAGGACAGGACGGGTTCCATGATTTTCGATGTCAAGAGTATTATCCAGGACAGGAAAAACGACATGAAAACATGATCGGATCTTCTCAATATGTGAAGTTTAGTTAAGACGAAATTCTTCGAGAAATAACGTGCCTGAGACAACCCATTGACAGAGTTAATTCACCTCTGAAGATCAGATCTTTCATCCCGCTAAAGAAGCTCAGGCATAATAATTACATCATAAGGGGGCAAAGTACGGATCCCTTCATGCTTGAGGAGAGATTCGTACCCGTGGTCTTGTAACCAGACATGCACACCACTTCCCACCAGTTTAATCTGATCGACTCACAGTAAACCATCCCGATTATTTATGAGCATGAAGCTTTTTGGCAGATTCCCAAAAGCTGCCGAACAGTACAAAGACCAATGAAAGTGAAAATAGCTAAAACAGCGAAATATTACTATTCATGCTCGTAAAACTGCTGTTCGCAAGAATGATACGGCGTAACTCCGTTGGTTACGAGGAAAAGTTCTCGAGGATGAAATTTTTATGACGTTATGCATACATGGTCGTTTGTTTTCGTGACGGAGGAAACAGTGATGCTTCACGAGAGGACTAAAATGAAATAAATCCTTTCCGAAATACGAATGGAGGTCGCATACTAAAGGAATATATCGATTGCATGACAAAAATCTTAATTACGCTCTTGTCTTTTTATTCATGAGTTGGATTGAAACCTTCATTTTCGGAATACAACCTTTCCAGCCAGATAAAAAGAGTCCCTACGCATTTAATGGTCGTATGCTACTTGGACAACGTGGAGATAACTGGAAAGTGACCATAAAAAGGTGATTTTATCAATGTGATGCGACAGAAAATTCTAAATATAATCGCATTGAAACTGTTAAGGGACGAGGACGTGATAGAGACTACACTAATTCTTAATACCTTAATGTTCATGATGTTATAAGGTTTGCAGAAAATATTCTTGGTGTAGACGTTATTTGGGAGAAGTTTATTGAATTAAAAATTTAAAATATTGTAAAAAGCACTTTTAAGCATCAGCAACTTACGAAAATGTTCTCCAATTTAGAATACTTAAATTTTTTCTCTAACCCTCTTGTTCCAGTGTCCTACCCTCGAACTTTCAACCGATATTTTTTAAATGCCAATTTGATAAGAGTTGCTTGTTAAACATTTACACATAAAATGTTTTGCAGGATGGATAACAAACACGTACAAGTTTGTATCTCTATTTATTCTTAAAACCGATAACAATGTAAAAAATAAAAATTCATTTAGGTTCTGGTCTCAAATAACCATGTCGTTACGAATGTTTGTAACAACTGAGTTAACAGGGTGAATGTTTTTAGAACCCCCGTTAAATTAGCCGAGGAGAAAAACTTGCGATACGTAAAGGAATGATGAAGGCACATGGGATCTAAATGTACCTATTTGAGCACCGCGGGGCAACAAGGATGTTTTTTTCTAGTGGGGTTCCTTCACTTATATTTAATTATCATTTTCCAAGCTATTGGCAAAGAAGTTTTTTGCTTCCAGCATATCACGACCAGATTCACATCTTATTTATTTTTACTTATTTAACTCACCCAGCTTCAAATAACGTTTCATCTCCTCGCGTAAACGGATAAAGAGTGGCTCACTCACCGGTCAACCTGATTGACCAGGTCGCTGGTCAGAGAGCTTAGACAACGTAGGTTATCCTTGAAATTTGAACAGGATGGAACAATATAAGCGTTTTACGAACGCCGAAAATGCAATTGACACTCGTAACTGGTCTTTACAAACAAGAATTAAACCAAGGGAAGTGGGATTCTTGAAAGGAAATCAAGCGTATGCCTGCAATTTGAAATGTTTATCGAGAACACATTCCAATTCTGAATTTGTATTCCACTGCCTAGTTAAGCAAGTAACGTTGGTAAGTACTTGAGGTACTTGATTATTCGGCGTCGTCAAGGAAACGTTGGAAACCAAAGGACTAGTTGGAAATATTTCATCGATCAATCTGATCTGGAGAAAGACTTCTCTGCTAAATGCTGCCCTTTGCCTCATCAACCTCGATTGATTTTCCAGGTTTAATAAAGGAACATCGCCATTTAAATTTGACGAGATATTAAATTTGGTTTGACGATATTAAAGTTGGTTAGGTATTAATCATCAGTCGGAAACACGGGTAATTCGAGCGAAATTTTACCACTCCAGACCTAAATGTCAATACGAAAAGCCGAACGCCCGGAAGATTACAGAGGTCACGCGAACACGCGCAATTCTGAGATCCGTAATTGCAGCCAAATGTGAATTTTCATTATCGCTGTTCGCATGCAACTCATAAAACACATCCGAATGCCAAATCGCTCCCAAAAAGGGTATACTATCTCTTCGCTAGCCACGGACCTAATTTAGTATTCACTCCTTTAAATTTTATAAGCAAACTTACTCCAAAGAATGGACTCCAAATAGCAGGAGAAACATGCTCGCAGCTCTCGACGTAGCAGTGCGTCAGTATGACGTCTTGTTGTGACGTAAGTTACTCTATCCATTTAAACTAACGCCGTTTTACGCTCCTCATTTTGGTACACAGATTATAATGAGAAGTAGTAACTTAATCATTTAAAATTACTCGTCATAATCAAATTTGCTAATATTAGTTATTATTTGTGTAGTAATATCCTCAATAATTATTATTGCATGAGTAGGGACTTTCGAAATAAAAAAATAAGACTACTGCACCAGACATCTCACTGTAACTTACCACAATCTGCTGCTCTAGTAATATTTGCTTCCTATTCACAAGTTATTAAAATGAAAATTTACACCATAAAAATATTCGCGCAATATTTGCACAGAAGTTGTTCCCAACTATTCAGTAGTTCAGTAGCCCGCCAACAGAAAATTGGCTCTCTGAATCCCGTCATCACGAGACGAAATGCCTACAGATATATTAAAAAAAAGTATTATTGACTGGAACCAAATCGACCCTCAGTGTCGCATACGTTCTTCCAGGCAATTGAAATAATCTGCGGTCACATATGACGCGTTATTTTTTTATAGTTATATCAATTTGCTTGAAGAGCGTTTCCAGAAAATATGCTGCTTCCAAAGCTGCTAATTGGAACGACAAAAAAAATCACCTGCGGGTTAGCAGACATTTCACTAAACCAAATGAAATCGACGGCCTTTAAATGTCCGCAGGAATCAAGTATCTGAACAGATGGTGCCTTTAATACGGAGATAACGAAACTCACTTCATTCGACTCTTTATCTCAGTTTTGCATTAGATCGGAGATGCCATTCAAGAGGGGCGGACACTGCATGACGCTCTATTCATAGAACGGCCTCATTTCTTATCTGAGGATTTGTGCTCGAGGGAGACGAGGGCATGGTGGGCAGTCCAACGCAGCGCCTGTACGTGACTCTTGCGTTCATTTACCGGCTACTTGAGATGGGACGGGAAATATCTTCTCAATGCTTGGCCATAGTGGCCTCCCGACAGAAAAGCAGTGCGACCTCTACGGTGGTCGAAATAAGCAATGACATCAACGCACGGATTCCCGAATAGTACCTACGCCGCGACTCCGTGGGTTGCCAGGCGAGGGGGACGAAAGCTTGGGGAAGGACAGTGAAATGAAAAACCGAAAAAAATGACATTTTATTGATAAGTTTCAATTTCTACGACACCATGATGCAGGATTGACGGGTGGGCACTTCTATTTGATTAATTATTTTTTCATTTGCATTTAATCAGTAAATTAGATTATTTTTTTATCATTACCCACATTTAGCGTCTTTCTCAAAAATATATAAAAATATTCGAGTGCCCATGCATTGGCGTAGTTATATAATGCATGCATTAATGCCAGTTGATTTACTACTAATGGGAGGCGCATGGCATTCTTTGGTGGTTAAAGGGTTTTTTTTTAACTGTCGTCCCACGACAATACTGAGGTTATGATGTCACAGCCTCAGTAACTCGTGAGGTTGTGATGTCACAGCCTCAGTAACTCCGGATACTTGGGGACGCAAACATTAGGATTCGTCGGGATCGTGACGCCGAAATTTCGTGATTGGCGAGGATCGATGATTTCGAGAAATTAATGAATAACCCTCCCCCCTCCCAAGTTGACTGTGGTTCGCGGGACCTTCGGAGTGGGCAGGAAAGCCACTGCAAACGCCTAAGGGAACGTCGGCAGTCACAGAGGGGAGCCGCGAGAAATCACGTCGAAGTTGAAAATAACCAGTGGAAGGATAGGCATATCGTGTTTCCGAGGGTCGCGGAAGAAGTTTGCAGGGGCCTGCAGATCCTCCCGGTCTGGTCGACGTA
>LYUA01000074.1:600396-615991 GCA_002093875.1 Calopteryx splendens | reverse complement strand
TCGTCCCCCATTTTCCCTCCTCCACCAAACCCATCTCTCCCCTCTGGAGTGGACGGGCGGTGGAGTGGGATTACCTCGCACTCCTCTCCGCTCTGGTTCAGCCACGGACGAAATTGACTCGACCCGAACTAAGATTAAGCAACTTGGATCGCTTTAAACGCAAACCCATCGTGGACGGCTGCACTGGGTCGATCGGCGTCACAACAAGGCCTTCCTCTATTAAGGAAATTAATCGACGTGGTTGGTTGACTAGGGACTAACTCGTCTCCCACCCTAATCCTCCCCGAGCACCCGCACCCGAATGCTGGGAGTGGTCCGATGGTTCTTCGATCGCAAAACCCCAAATTTTAGCGATGGGTGGCGCACTTCGCGCTCGGAGGGATATTATTGTTGCCCACGGAATTCGTTAACTTCCCGAGCCAAGGGTGTGGGTCTCCGCAATCCGCCGCTCCTCAAATTGGTTCTCGTTCGTCGGGTGGAAGTTCGAATGGGTGCGTCGCATGGGCCCTAAAAGTTCGGCGACATCACGCGTGGGACCTGAATCGGACCGACGCACGCACTCAGCTCGGTAATGGAAGGCGGAAGTGTTCCTGAGCGACATTTCGCCGAGGATGGGAGCGGCGTACGGAAACGGATTTAAAAATCAATAGATAAAACTCCTCCAATTTCGCCGAACGCCCCTCGCGATCGCGAGCTCATTGCGTGTGAGGTCTCAGTTTACCAAAACAAAATTCGTTCTGGTGCTGACTGTTCTCACAAAAGTGCGTTAAAAGTAATATCGTTGAAAAATGTTTTTTTGCCTTTCACTTCCACTTCCAAATGACCTTATTCTCCACATCGTATTTCAGCCGAACCTATAACTCTTAGTAGAACTCTTTTAAAGGTAACTTAGTCGTTATAAAGGACACAGGATAAAAGCTTCACTCAAGAAATATAAATTGCAGCAAAAAAATTAGTAAAGTCCATATTTGAAAGAATCGCGAGGTACACCTTTCCCTGAACCTCATTTGTTGGATGAAAAAATAAGGCTGACCCGGTTTGTCAGGTGGAGAACGGCCTCTTGGGCTAACCTGAAGGTCGCGAGTTTGAATCCGGGCGGAAGTAGGTATATGATTTTCGGTACTCTTTAATGGATTTCCTTACTTGGAGTTTACGATGGAGTACGATTTCATCAGCCAAGGAACCATAAAAACCCTGTTTACGGACTACGTTTCTAGAATGAAAAAGTTCATTGCCACATGGTACCTACTTAGTCGGAAATTCGATTCACAAGCAACAAGGCTATCGATGTTATGAGCAGCACTGAAATATTCATCAATATGTTCTTCACGACTCTCAAGGGAGAATCAAACAGAATTAACTAAGGAAACTGAAAATAAACGATCTTCTACACATTCCAATTAAAATAAACGATTCCTACGACACGGCGAGATTTAAGTGTCACTGATTTTGAGTGGCTAGAACTTGGAGTTCTTTGACGAATTATTTTAAATCGGAGAATCGAACCCTTAGCATTTTCATCTTTCATTGCGAAGCTCACTTATATTTGCCTAAATAATCGTTAAAGATCATTTCATTTTCATGATCCCTCATTCCAGTTGACAAAAAACCATATAGTAAGTATATTCCTGAAAACCGGGTCAACGAGGAGGCACGTGAAAATAATTAATGTAATGGGACGCGACAATAAAAATGCTTGAGAGCAAATGTTTTGAGGTATTATCAGCTACGATCACAGAATCGAAAATTATCTCGATTGGTGACGTGTTGCTGCTTGGTCCCAATCTCGAAGTTAACAATCCCTCATCGCATTGACGCACCTGAAGGTAGTGATATCGATCCTCGTTCACGGAACAGGAAGTTCTCCCTCGGAATTCCGTTCCACGTCACAATCCCATTTCCATAAGTACCCACGGAGGGAGAGGCCGAGTGGAGGTGGCGTGCTCGGGAGGGCGACGGACGATCAAAACGTGGCGGGGTGACTGTACCTGGCCCGCATTCATCGTTGGGGCCCTCCCCACGGGCCCCCCGGGGTGGTTCCCAGGCACAGGGGAGCCCGACTCCGGGTCGGTCGGAATCGCTGGGAATCCTCGGAATTAAAGGGAACCGGTGGGGGGGGGGAATTAAGAGGGGTATGGGGAAGGATACCAGTGGAAGAAACGGGCGAGTCGAAATTGGGAAGAGAGGAAATGCCGATGGCACGAGATAAGGATGGGGATTCCCGGCGTGGAGAAGAAGAAAATGAGGTAGGAAACGAAGAAATGGAATGAGGGGGCCACGGAGCCCGTGTGCGACATTTGAAACCTCGAATTTGTTGTTGGCAGGAGAGAAACATTCTGCTGCCAAAACTGGCTCAACTTCCCTGTCTATGTATTAACATTATTCAAATATTTTGCATTCAACCACTCTGATTCCATCGTATGTGCCATGACCACTTTTGATGCAGTATTAACATTGAGCATCGCAAAAAGTACTTCAATTAAATTTGAAAAAAAAAGTGGTGATGAATTATTGGGAAAAGAAATCAATACACCCTTACACCTACAGACTCGCATGAGTGGACGTTAGAATAGCGGACCAAGTAAAATAATTAGGAGCCACTCCAACGTCGTACCTAACATGGAGTAAGCAGGGTGGGACCATCTGCTGAGCTGCATTGAAGAAACTTGAGTTGATCAAACGCTCAGTGGTAAAATATTCGAGTGAAAAAGTTAAGGAGAGGTGTTACTTTAAACTGGTCAGGCGTCGTCTTGAATGGGCTTCGAGCATTCGGGACCCTGCGCAGACGAACCTAATCTCGGAAATGAACAGAATACAGAAGAAAGCTCCGCGTTTCGTGAAGGATAGTTATTACCGAAGAGGGAACGTAATGATGTTACTGGATAAACTTGGTTGTAAGCCACTGGAAGCACGAAGTGTACGACTTAAACTGCTAGATGGATGATACAAATCATTCGAGCTTAACGCTGACGCAGAAGGAATAATTTTAGCTCCGAATTACATTGGTAGGCGAGACCACGACGGGGAGTTGAGAAAGATTTGGCAGTCGAACAGATCGATAACAGGAATCCCTTTTCCCTCGCACAAATCGTAACCACAGCATAGGGAAACACTTACGACTACTTGAACTTCCCGAAAGTGGAACGGTTGGGACTATCAATTAAACTCACCGACACTAAAGGCTGGTGACATAACAACCCATGCAACGCTCCATCGCGGTGGCTTGGGTGTAGATGTAGATAGAGAGTCGAACTGGAGGAAACCCTTCCTTCTAAGCAACCGAAAGAAGAGATACACTGAGACGGATTAAGGATCGCCAAATACTTATATCTCGGGGAAAATCAGAAAAAGAAAATGTACACTCGATTCGAATATACATTAATCTCACGTCTTCGTTAATTTACAGGAAAGTGAATTACATATTACACGTATCCAATTTAATCTTTAAAACTCTTTAAAAAATATTATTACGTGCCCATGATGAGCAGGAAATATCGTCATATTCTCAAATAATAATGACAATGTTTCGAGTTGATGAAAATGACATTTTCTGAAAGGCGAATGTAAAGCGGCAAAATAAAACTGACGCTTGGCAACCGTGATCTACGTTTTTTAATGTGACTAATTAATTAATCCTCTCGGTTGGCCACAATTTATTAGTGAACCGATCGAGAGTCACCCCTCCACGCGATCGCTGCAGCACACGCGCACTGATGGGCACAGGTGTGGAGGCTAATATTTCACCAACACGTTGTCGGTGGTGGTTTTGCGGGGAGAAGAGATAGCGGAACTCGTTGCTTCCGTAAAAAAAACACAGGCAGTGGGATATGGGTAAACTGACGTCCGCGTTTACTTTGAATAATGCCTTGCGTCGGCCGTATTCGCTGTAAAAAATTGATAATACCATGCATTTTTAAGGCACGTTTCCCACATTTTTCCACGATGTTATATGCTCGAAGAGTAGGCTAACTCACAGTATATCAGGAATGACGGAATATACAAGGTGATTAAATTGAAAAAAAAATTATCTGGCGAGAAAAGAAATACATTATCATTGCCGTGATAAACACAATATTGAGGTTAGTAAATATTTTAAAACCTAGAAAAACACGAAACGTGACGATCACGCATAATTGATTATTTCTATCTCCTGCATCCCGTTCATTTGAAGAGATTTCAAGGATGAATGCCAGGTTTGGTTCAATGAAAGTCCAGGTCGTATAATTCTGTGACTTTCTAGATTCGCCCGTTAAGAGGACACCGCGGTAATATGATTCGTTGGTTGATCATCCCTTCTCCGTGACGAATTCTGAGTTTCTTGGGTTTGCCATGCCGGGATTAACACTCCATAGACCATTATTGACGGAAAAAGTATGAAATTCAGGTGATCACTACTATGCACCTATATTGATAAATAATGTATGTTCAACTAGCGTTGACATTACAAAACTAATGAGCGTTCTCTCCTTCCTTATACAATGATGAAGATAGAAAACTGGGTTTAGCCAAAATCTGAATTACTCATAAGAGAGAGGAATTATCCTGAAGATTCAAAGAAGACGCTCTAAGGACATAACTGCAAAGTTTAGATGAAAATTCTATTTTTAATTTGAACAAAGAAATGGAATTTTATGCAAGCATTAAGATTAGGATCCGAGAACAATTTTTACAAGTGTATAACTATCACTCACTTTAGTGCCTCAAGCTCGAGAAGGAAGGCGGACGCTTCGATGTGCAAGTAGTAAGTTGTTCAGCACCTCCGATGGCCAATATCCAATTGCGGAACGCTGTCTCAGCCAAGGAACTAAAATCAAGAGAAAAGAAGATAATGAGAAACGCGAGCTTGGGATGCCTAAGTTACAGCAATATAATATACTTTACGCATGATACATTCATTCATAACACGTTTTATTATAATAAGAAATACATGCACAGCCACTTAAGATTGAAATTTATTTTCTTTCACAAAATATATGCATAAAATATGATGTAGATACAATCTCAAGTTTTAATCGTCAAGAGGATGAGTATATTCCCCTTTTTTCATGTTTCGTATTTTTTTTCTTCAAAAGGAAATGTGATACAGGCTCATACTGGTCGTACTGAATAATTTAAGGTTCCCGGTGCATGGTGAATGTTTCGGACATTCTTCGAACCGATATTTCTGTGGAATTTCCATTTTCCAGAGAGCTCCATGACTTCCTCGCCTGCGTGCCGCTCACGACCGCCACCCTCCCCATCCACCCCTCCACATCGCAAATTTCATACCCCTCACCTCCCCCTCCTCCCCACCCGAGATAACTTCAGATAACCCGTGGAGCACAAACACACAGGCAAGCCCTTGCTGTTCAAGCACAGATAGCAAGGAAGCGGATATCGATGCGTAAAAGGGGAGGCCAAAGGAAATGAGGACGGGAGAGATAGGGAGGGGTCGCGGGACTTGAGGAAGACTCTCTTAGGGTTTAAAGGGGGAGTGATGATGGAAAGGGCCGGCGAGAGAAGGGAAGGGAAGTTAGGGATTGGAGAGGCTGAGGGGGGAACTTGAGGGACGGTAAGGAGAATTAAGGGCAGAGGAAGGCTTCCGAGGGTAAATGCTGAGGAGCAGCAGCGTGGATAGGCGGGGGCGGGTAAGGAGTGGTGAGGGTTTAGAGTAAGGGGTGGGGAAGTAAACGGATGGGCCGGAGTTCGCGATTATGTCCCGCGAACGTTCCCTTAAACTATACTGCGTGCGAAATATGAAAGTATAGTAATAACGAACAAATATTTACCAACATTATGGGATATTGTTACCAGACTATCTTTTCAGTCCATCAGGTAGAATACATTGGGGCTATTTGGATCACAGGGTAATTCGGATCAAAATAGTATTAATACATTAAACTCGTTTACACAGCGAACCACGCAAAATATATACAACGAATATAAGGAGGGACGTTTATTTTGCGTACATACTCCAAAAATATAAATCTTACTCAAGAATTGGTGCTTGCCCCGTTCACCTTTTACTTGAGACTTTGGATCACAGCCTCGAATTTCCCCTTTATGTAAGAGTAAGTGTTTACATTTTAAATATTGACTCATGCAGAATGAGCAAAGTTTCCGTGCACTCGGAGAGGGATACAATTATACACAAAGTAAGAATCATGTTACATCACTTGACCTTGAGCTAGAAATGAAGTGATTATTTGCATTATGGGGCTAGTTGGGTCACCTTACTCAGGGCTATTGAGGTCATTGAAGTATTGACTCACAATATGAATATCTTGGGAACAAAAGTTTCGGTCGCCTAGGAGAAGAATACATCTGAAATTTATTAAAACTGGGAAGCATTAGGTATCACTTTAATTTGAGTTGGTGGTGAAATAAAGGGAACTTATTATACATATTTAGCGACAATTCCTATAGAAATTATACCACTATTATAAATATGGCTTGTTCGATTGCAATCACGAGAAGAAAAGAGTAAAATATTGATTTGCCACCTGTCGAGTTTTGACCACCATGTCGAGTGAGTGACTGTCAAAAGAGCCATGGTTTCGCTTCAATTCAGATGGCCAAACCAGGACACTGTGGATGGCAACGGAATGTGCCAGGAGCGAGCTCTAAAAGGGCTACGGCAATTCAGGAAGAGTGCACGGGAGGCAGGAAGAGGTTTCGAGGAAGAGTTTATAGGGGTAGATGTTCAGAAGGAGGGTTTGAGGATGGAGAGAGGATGAAGGGAGTGAAAGGGTGGGAGGGGAGGAGGCAGGCAAGGGGGAGGGAAGGAGGAGACTGATGAGGGTGCGGCAGCGGGTAGCTCGAGGGCTTTGGGGTGGAAGGAGGGGAATGTGGGAAGCCAGATCGAAGGCAGATGGGCTCACGGGGGTTAAGGGATGAAGAGAGAGAAGGAGAGGGAGTGAGGTGAGGAAGGAATGGGGGAAACATAAAACGAGAAAGAACTGAAGGAGATGGAGACAAGGATGAGGATAGAGAGGCGAGGGAAGAAAAAGGATAGCGGGGGGAAACGAAAAGAGGATTAAAGGTTAAAACTACCGAGATTTGGGGAGAAGGAAAAGGAAGGTGAAAGCAACAGCAAGGAAGAGGCACGTGGAAAACGAGGGACACGGCTAAAAGATGGTTCAGGAGACGCACGGAAAGAGAGGGGGGGAGGAGAGAGTGTGCGTGAGAGAGAGAGAAAGGGAACATAAAAAGCAATGAAGGAGCTGAAACAATTCAAGGCCTCTTTGAGCCAGCAATTATTGTCCCACTTAAATAAGTTGCTTAACAAAATTACTTTGATATCCTTGCCCTGAAAGATCATTGACTAAGGAACGAGGCTGAGACTGAAAGAATTAAGAATAGATAGAAACGGGCGAAGTGCGCACGCAATAAAGCAAAAATACGTCAAGGGGCTAGTGAAGAGGAAAAAGTAATGTGATATATGGAAAAATTTTGTTTGTGTATTGATAATGATAATTCCTATTGCACGTACCACTAGAGTTTGAGTTTGGCAATCGGAAAACTTGAGACAATTTTCTCATTTTACTCCCAATGCATTTATTAAAAAAATTCCTGATTGGGAGATCGAATGCTTATTTTTTTTAGTTAGTGTCACTCTACCTCATTTAGGAGATTACACTTCCATTTTTTAAAATCTACAGTTCCATTTTCTAATCCGAAATGTCCATTAAAAGGTGGAAAAGTGAAATTACGCAAAAATGAATGCAATAAACTATACAGAATGCTAGTAATAACTAGTATGACGCATAAGGGTGGGAGGGTAATAAATAGTAATAACTAGTAATAACGCATAACGAGAAAGGAAGATTCGCTTACAAAAAGAAGTGTAAATTAAAAATACGCAAAAATGAATGCAATAAACTATACAGAATGCTAGTAATAACTAGTATGTAACTAGTAATGACGCATAACGAGAAAGGAAGATTCGCTTACAAAAAGAAGTGTAAAATTAAAAAGATATCGGGTAAAGAGTGCAAAATGAGAAGCTGACAGACTTGCCGAAAGGTGGAAAAATATTATTTACTTTCGGGTGGAGGTTGTAACCTTAGTATTTCCTCGTGCATGAAGATCACTACATATAAAACTCTAGATACTGATAATCAAAGAATTAACTATTAAGAACGACGATCCTACAATTATAAATGAAATTTGCCCCATATTAGGCATGCAAAGTGGAGCCAAATGCAAGAAAATACGGGGTAGGATTAAAAAGATACTAAAATATGCCCAGAATAGCGTTGCCAGAGATAAGCTAGAACACAGTTTACTTTCCAGAATTTCTACGACTAAGTACTCGAATGTTCACACTGATCCTATTAGTGATTTTTTTTACTAGTGTCCAGATGATGAGATTGGGAATTATTGGAGGTAGTTTTTCCTGGAATTCGTTAATCAAAGCCAAAAGTCTACTTACAAATTCCTTTCGTTTGCTTAGAAATACTTTTAAAGGTCACATTTATCACTTACCCTATTTTCACAATGCGTGAATTAAAAGTTTTTATTTAAGGTTTAAACAATTTTTTAAGGACTTTAAAACATAAATTTTAGTTTTGGTTTCTCCCCAAGGCCACCAAAAAAGTAAACATTTAGAAAATGTACGGAAGATAGAGAAAATAAATGAATCGAGGAAGAGAAAAAAATAGGTAGGGGGCTGATAAGAAGGCAAAGAGAATATATGTACCCAAATCAGAAATTTGGCCATTCTAAACCCAAGTACCTACATGGTGAGAATCTGGAATCGAATCGAACAGGGAGTTATACAGAAAATTTATATTCCTAAAGAATTAATATTTTTTCCGGCGACGACCGTTACCAAATGGGTTTCACCGAGATTTCAGTTAAATATTGAATTTGGGTTTATCTAGGCCATATATATCTTGAATTAATGAAGAAATATTAGTTTCCCAATATTTAAATAAAATATTCACTCCAATTTGGAACTACCGTAATTTGAACCCTATAGATTTTTTTAACCCCGCCGGTAAAGGGGAATAAAACTCACAACGGAAAAGTACAACGGTTTTAATTTACATATCACCCTTCCACGAAGTCCGGCCAGATACATTAGAAATTACTCGTCGGAGAATATATTCATGCCAAATTTTATTAAGGAGTCCACAACATAATTAGTAATTTTTATTGATTCGGGGCAGTATTATAATTAATATACTTAACTAAGTTTTAAGCAGCGTATGCAGGCATGGTTGTTGGGAGCGCCGAAAAATAATTTCCGCGTTCCACGAAAGGACAATTAAAATGTGTACACATTAAATTTACGTGTCTTCAGAGACAAAAAGTATTCGCAGGGTTTAGGTTTAGGGATGGTTTAGCCAGGAAAAACGGGTTTAGCCAAAACAGGTACTGCACCTAATCCACGTGATGGCTCACGTTTTCGACAAATTCAGCCACTCCGCTTCACGCCTTTGGCTAATCCCGGCTCGATGAGGAATGAATGGTCGTGGGAGGAAGATAACGGATAAACGGATTTCATCGGAACAATATCGAGACGGGCGACGCCCTCCCCGGCCCCTAATCCCCGAAGGAAATGTGTCGGGAAGAACAAAAGGTGGAGGGGGAGAGAAAGGAGGGTGGGCTGGAAGGAGGAGGAGGGGTTACGGGAGACGAGGTGAGTGAGAGAGGACATGACGAGGAGAGGAGATGACAGGATTAGTAATTATCAATATTAGTTCACGCGTGTGTGGGCGCGCGCGTGTAAAATCAGCGAGTGCGCGCCCATCCCTTCACATAAAACAAGAAACAAAATATCGATCGGTTTTGATGACTGAGCGCGGGCGCGCCGGTGTGGGTGGAGTGCCCCTGATTGCCGCACTCCTCGCGTAAACGCGACAAAGAATAAAAATTGAAGAAAACAAGTGGAGGGGAGAGAAGGGAGGAGGATGGATGAAAAAAAAGAGAGATGAACGATTTCGCCTTCGCGCCCACGGAGAAACCAATGCATCCCCTCCCTCCCTCCAACCGAACTCCAATACTCCCACCCCACAGACAGCAGCACACAGAACACGCCGGGGAAGCACACGATTGGGGAAGGGAGAGACTGCTAAGGGCCTGGGTACACCTCCCTCTCTCCCAACCCCCAAAAAAAATGAAACTTTCCTCTCGACCAATGGCTGATTTTTCATTGCACTGCTCACACAGACTACAATGAAAAACGACCCATCCGATTTAAAAAATGAAATTCCCTTATCATTTTTTCTCCAGCCCTCCGCTCCCCCCCCCTCTATCTCTATGGAAGCATCTCCCGGCAACGCCACCGCAGTGCACGGGACCCCTTCCCCGAGGGGAACCATCCCGATTCCCCTCTCTTCTTCATCCACCATCGCTCGCTTTTATTCTCTCTTTTGAGGTTGGGAAGGAAGATTCAGGGTTGTAGCGGTCACGCCCCCCTCTACATTTCCTACGCCACCACCCCTACCTCCAGGGGGGGGGTCCATCCTCGTGCACCCCCACCCCCGCTCCTGTTCCCTCTTAAATTCGCAAAAACCGTGCACGGCAGTCGGAGAAGTGAGAGTGGTGTAGGAGAGGGTGTGTAGGGAGGAGGGAGGGGGTGCATTAAAGGCATCGACCGGGGAGGCTCCCAGAGAGAGAGAGAGACCCGGCACGGCCGCCGACACCGCCGCACCACACACACACACACACACTCACGAGCCACGTAGTACGGCGGCGGCGCGCCGACCCGCTTGTGTTTCCAATATAATCCATCCAGCGCATTGCGCATGTCGCCTCCCGCCAGACGTCGCGACTACGGAGAGGGGGGGATCGTCTCCCTCTCCCTTCTTCCACCCCCGCCCCTCCTCTTCTTCCTCCTCCCTCCCTCTCTCTCTCTCTCACCTCCCGACTGCCCTCGTCCCACCTCTTCCTCCCCGAAAAAACGGGTCGAGCGATATTCGATGCTCCGGGCATCGCATCCACGCCGCAGACATCGACTCTCGGGATCGCCGGCCCTAGGTGGGCGGCTGGGCCGAGCCAGCCGGATTACCCCCGAAGGTCGCGGGTTCGAGAGGAGGGAGACGTGACTCGGGCGTGGGAGACGGCGTGCTGTCCCGAAATGGTTCCTTCAATTGCTTGGCGAATATTTCTTCCGCGGGGCACCTTGGGAACCTAATCCTAAATGCTGCTACTTCTCGGCCCTCCCGGGAACACCTCGCCCTGCGGTAAACAGGAACGACCCATTTGTTGAAAAAAAAGAAAACACTCCTAGCGTCACGAATCGCACTTGCTGAGGACCTCGCGAAGAGGCACTGTTGTGGACGGTCAGCAAATCACAGGACGACAATGACAAGGGGGTGGTGTTTAAAAACGATGGAAATAATTCTTGTAACTAAGAATAAGATGACTGGGAAGCGTCAGGTTCGGCTGAGAATAGTTCCGAGATTTTGTTTTGTTCCAATCGCTCCGAAGCTTTCATTAGCGCGTCTGGATCGGGTCCTCGAAAATTTAACATCGATCATTTCTACATACTTCTAACACTGACCTGGTTCCGACGTATCCTTGGTTCAATCGAAAATATTAAGGAACGCTATGACCCAGGCACAAGGATATCACAATAGCCGTATCACCAGCCCCCATTGAAATCGTTGTTGCCGAATGCGGAGAATATCACACATCGGTAAAAGTTGACGCAGAAATAAAACCTGATCGACAATGACGAAGATAGTTATCAACAAATATTCCCTGAAACCTTTTCTGAAAACTCTGTCTAATGTAACGGTAGGTGTAGTGAAAAATCAAATAATCCATCGCACCTGGTGTCTTGCAAATAAAATGTCTAAAATGAATTATCATCCGGAACCCAATACATTTTTATGCCGCTTATTTTATCCAAAGGTTTCGAGAAAGCATGGATAGACACTCAAAATATTATGGGCTTTGGTTAATCCACTGGACATTACACTCGTTCACCAATACTAAATCCAATACAACGAATCATGAATCTTGCGTTGAGATTGAATTCTTTCTAGCAAAGAAAAATATGCGGACAGATAATACTTCAGCCGTCTCAAAGTTGGGTATCCCTGCTTGGTACCGGGACGAAATCAGATATCGATGAAACCAGACAGCGACAGGCTCTCACGATATATCGATAAAGCGTCACACGGAACAGCACGCACAAGGACATCTTGATCGACACCGATCATCGATACTCAAGAGTTCTCATGACAGCAAAGCAAACGAAAATCGTCAGTTTAAAATATCGACGCCGCACACTGACAACCGATGCGCGGCACCTTCATGACGCGACGAAATCGAATCAGTGGGATTGCTCCTGTATCGGCATCGCCGCGTGGCTGGCCCCACCTCTGGCCCTGCTTCAACCCCTTCGCGCATGTCTCCTGGAACCCCCGTCGGAATGCCTCCCTCACCCCCTCCCGCCCCCTCGAGGAGAAATCTCTGCCTCGGATACCCACTCCCCCATCACTTTCGCTTGTTATTGTACCTCTCTTGCCCCCCCTGCCCTCACCCCCCTCCCCGCATCCCTCCGCTCTCCGGAATCTTTCGTCTACGTAGTAGGCACCCAGTTTCCCGCCCGAGCGTCCTCCCGACTCTTGCTTTACCCCAGAGAGAAGGAGAGGGAACCAACACGCCCCCCATTCCTTCCCGCCGCCGTCCGGGGGAGTGTACCACGTCGCTTTCATTTGTAACCTTTTTTCTTCGTATCTGGTGCTTTATTTCTGCGCAATCCACGGCAGTGGGAAAGCTTCCGAGTCCAAATTACCGCATCCCGAGCACGGGAGGCTCTGGTTTGGCATGTGCGAAGAACGCTGAATGCAGAGATACCGGAGCTTACAATGCATTTGCACCGAGATTAATGAGTATTTCTCCCGCGTTTGTGCTAGGAGGAAATGGATTTCCCCCGTTGAAAGATTAATTTTTACCATCACCATTTTTTTTTTCAAAAGTAGGCCCTAATTAGCGCGGACGAACGTTAATGGACCCCGGGTTGCTCCTCGCTGAGTGAAGTGCTGAGTACAATTTTAATTACTTAATATGCAGACGTAAGGAGAAAATCGCGAGTCACTTTCTAACCGCCACATCCACGGAAAAAAGCAACCATTTTTAGCGATCTTTTTTAGGCCACGTGGTAGGCCCTGGGAGTAAGTTTGGATAGCACCCGATCCACCCTCGCGCAGCACTGCGCTGGTGAGAAATCCTGTTTTCTGTTGGAAGCTCATACCGCATCTAATTCGTATTTGGGATGTTGATTAGATTTTTTCTCAGGATTTAAAAATCAGGTCTCTGTAAAAAAATAAACAATACAGCGTTCTCAAAAATTTACCTGCAGTGTAATTAAATAAGTTTCACTCATAGAAGACGTTTGCATTTCCAATCTGATAGTGAGTGAGCTAAGATAAGTTTTCAAACCAACGCCTTGCTGATGTTGAGCGTGAGTGGGGAGGTAGTGAGCCGGTATAAAATTTGTTCCCCTCGGGTAACACTGAACTAGTTTGCATAAACATATTGCACCTATGCAATCGGCAGTGCGGCATATTCATTGCTTCCACATTTGTCCTTCAATACGAAGGTTGATTGTCTAGGGCCTTCCATTTTTTCCTATTCCATGCTAATTCTATTTCGCTCTGGTGGTTTTTCTTTCTCGCGCATTTCTTTTCCCCTTGTCCCTCTGTCTGACAAGGATGAGGGCCTTTAGAACCTGAATGTGACCACCGGCATCTTCCACACGCATGTACTATGATACGATGTTGCTTGAAGTGCGTTCGCCACTACAGTCTTCTTCCCGTAGCGGAAATCCTCCTACGATGTTCTGTTTCCCATTGACGAATTGTCCTATGCATCTTTGCCCTCTCAAAATCCACTGACAATAAGTCCCGGTCACTCATTATGATTAGATTCACCCATTTATTTACTACGATTTGGACTCGCGTCTTAATTTTAAGATGATCATCAGTATCCTGTTGTTACACTGTCCCTCCGGCTCTGCTCTCACTGCCCGACCTTTCTTCACTGCCATGCTAACTACAGCCATCCTCTTGGCACCTCCTGCCTACGTTTGTATCCGTCTCTCCCGAAGTAATCTGTCGGAGCCCATTTTATTTTTCAATGTAGAACTATAGCACAGGGATCCCCCTGCCATACCATCTCTAGCTCAGTTTCTTCCCTTCATCCCAATTCCAGGCATCCAATTCACTCCCTAGGATGTCAATTACATGTCCCTCTCTCTGCCCTAAATTTATCCGCATCGTCTGATGCTCCACGCCCAGCAAATCCCATCTCGAGATGCGACAGAGTGGCTATTTTATCGCGAGGAATTCCATGATGTCATACTTATGAATGCAATGGTTGCTGCACCCTCAAGGGTGCTTATACTGTGGTATTTCCCGTTGCATTACACGACGGCCTACTAAGGCCGATTCCATGAAGCGCAATCACGCCCAATATTGTGTTGCTGTGAACTGCGAGCCGATCATCTTGATCTGCGCCTTCTGCTTAAATTTCTGTCTCTCACTAGAGGTGTCGTTCAGTTACGTGTTGTGAAACATTTTTTTCGTTGTCTCGCTCCGACAAAAAGATCAGAAAATCAATTTTTTTAAGCGATGAAAATATTTTGACACCACCGGGTTGTGAACCGGTGAGCCTAAATATCATAATCAAACTCGCTCCCTGTAACGATATTCGATACCTTCTCCTTTTTACTGGTCCCGATTTAATGATAAAAATGTAAGCCTTTTTTGGGTTAGAGACTACAGGAAATAATAAGGAACTGTTTGTTAGCACTGTTTTGTTACCCGATTTATTATTAGTAGTATCCTAAATGCATGATCTCCGTAATAATGGGAAACCTTGAAATTGGACAAATTCAAGGTCCGCTGATACTATTTGCACCATAAACTATTTAATTATAAATTAATTTTGCACTATTTCTCTTTTAATAAATCTCGATATTCTATTAACGACGGAAACGGCCTTCAATGTCTGTTGGAGGTACACAGGAAAATAATATTCTCTATATATTCCATCAAGGAATATATTTTCCAAGGAGAAAATTAAAAGTAAAATTGAATGGAAATTTTTCCATTGCATAATAAAAATATTATTTGAATATTAAAGATTCAAATTTATTCGAAGATTTATCTCATCATCAACAGTAAAATTGCTTTCACTTAACCCTACAATCGAACTTCCCATCTGATAATCTCTTCATGAGTAAATGTATTTTTTCGCTGTCATGTGTTCCATTACATGTTTAATGCATTTCATGCATCGCATCCGGGCCCATTCCCTGCAGTTATCCCGTTGTCTCAGGCAATCGCCTGCGGGAATAATGCACACAAGGGAAGGGTTGCAGCCACGACTGAACCGCAAATTCCATGCAAAGCATTACACCAACTAAAAGTTCTACGAAATTTTTTTTGAGACTTCTTTTTTTGTGAAGAAATTTTACCATTACATATTTTTAGGCATCGTTAGTACTTTCGAAGAATTAGAATATAAGAGTTAAAAGGGGGCGTGATAGCCCAATGGATAGAGCGCTGGGCCCGGATCGCCCTGGATCGATTCCGAGTGACGCCTCTTGGCACCCTCAGCTTCACACAAGCTGTGTACCATTTTTCGGGTACCA
>LYUA01000074.1:568278-578540 GCA_002093875.1 Calopteryx splendens | reverse complement strand
ATATATATATATATATATATATATATATATATATATATATATACACATCTATATACATATATATATACATATATATAAATATGTATATATATATATATAACCCGGCAAGTCGCAAATCGAAGGTCCGCGGTTCAATTCCCAATCAAGGAAACTTTTTCCCACCTTCCGAACTAACCTAGTGTTCGTCCTTTTTATGTGTCACCTTTCCGTTTTCTTCATTCCTATACTATATTCGTGGAAATACATATGCACAAATGTATGTGTCTGTGTGAATATATATCCACCTTCTAAACACAAATACTCACGCATGAATGAATGCCCAAAGGTCAACGCAGGCGTCCGAGAGGTGGGAGTGGCATCGGTAGGCTCGGAAAGGGAGAGGAAGGAAGAGAGGGGAGATGCTTTTGAATGACGGAGCACTCTCAATGTGAGGAGGAGCGCGAGGAAGAAAAAGCCCTAATCACGGGATCTTTGGGAGGCGAGAAAAACGCACGGGAGGCGAGCACAAAGCGGGAGGGAAAAGGTCGGGGAGGAAGCGGAAGGGAGGGAGTGGTGGAAAAAAAAGAGAAAGGGACCGAGGAGGGGCGGCGGGGGGATGTATAGATGCGTACGGCCGATATCCAGAGAGAGAGAGACAGAGGGAAAGGCACAATGCACGGGACGACGCGTTATCACCTTTTTTTCCATACGGAATTGAAACACCGCATCCCTTTCCCCCTTCCCAGTCGTCACCGACGCGCGAGCGAGTGAAAAAGAAAACCACCGCGATCCAATATGAGAAACACACTCCGCTGTAGAGTTTCTGGGAAAGGAGGATCGATCCTGATTCATGAAAATTAACATCAATGCAAGTCCATTGGTACAAGTTCGCTTGGTACATATGAATGAATACATTTCACATTGCCTACAACTAGGAACTGTTAAAATAAGAGATATATTGACATTACAAAATACAACTAATGTTACTATTTTTCTTTATTAAAATTGTAGTGATTATTAATTAGAAAAAAACCTTGGCAGTGACTGCGTCGCGCAATTTTCCCTAATTTAACAAAGGGAGACACCGATGAAGATTTATCTAATGTAACACCTTTTTCAATAGAAAAAAAGTTATTTGGAACTTTTCCGTTTCGAGAGTTTTCGAATGTCTTATGAGAATCATAGAATTACATTTCTAACCCTTTTTAAATTATTTTGTCTAATTTTTTGTTGGTTCGGTTTTAGAATTGATAAGAAAACGTTGATACTCGGAGTAGCAAAATTTTGACTCACGTTTCATGCCTCAAATGACTGATAACATCTAAGCGAAACTTTTCCGTATATATACATAAATACAGATGAAACGGATACGCTACTCGATTTCTAAATCGAGAGAAACCTTTAGGAGTACAGGTTTATGGTTAAAACAGGCGGAGGTAAAGAAATCACAATGAAAAAAGTGTTCGAGAGAACAGAGTTATGAGGAAGTAAGGAGAGAATAGACACTGAACACGGCGTGTGAATAAAAATAATCAGTCCTGATTGATACGCAAGGGTATGAGGCCAAGCTTCCAACTATCGGTGACTATATTTTTATTTTATTAGGGCCGTTAAAGGTGGCTTTGAGGGATTACATGACATTGTGAATTAAAGGAAATTACAGGTATATTATCTCTAAGTAGCTCAAAGGATAACGTGATCAGAGAATTATTACGAGACCCATATTTTGCGCGAGCGAAAGAATTTGTAAAAGCGTATAGGGTAGGTATATATGTTCTGTAAAACAAATATGCATACTCTTATATAAAAAATACAGATCCTCAAAAGAAATTATCATTCTTTATCGAACCTTCGTGAGAAATCGGAGACGAAATTCCATCTTTCCAATCAAAATGCGAATCACTTCTATGCCAAATAGTAGACAAAAAATACAACCCAGACGGTGGATTTGTGAACGGCTAAACGGGTAACAGAATTTTTTATTTCGGAAGGCTTTATGAAGCAGACAAATTACATGAGCCTTAATGGGCTCCACTATTAGCGAGAAGAACGTTTTAATGCCCCAAGTCTCATGGATTCGCATGTGAATGCGACTGCAGAGTCAACGGAGCTGAGTCTAGTGTGCATTGTCTGTTTAGATGAGGGGATACGAAAACTTTCGCCGACGAGGAACAGCTTCTCGCCGGCATGAGAAAATATTTTGGTGCAAACAATGGCACCTCGCGAGTCGTACACGACAGCATAAAATATGAACGCCTCAGTCCCGGTACCCGAGCTGGTCGTATACCGCGGCATGCTTTTTTGGAAAGCCGTCCGGTTGACCCATTTGGGGTCATAATTAGTGTGAATCATCACTTAACCTACCACCAGCGCCGATAAATATTGACGCCGCCAGGAACTTTCCAATTCATATTCTGGGGGAGACCTGGAGGACGGCCGTAAATTTCGATTAAAATATTTGGAAAAACCTGATGTTAATCTCGAAACTGACGAACTTAAATTAAGATTTCGTGCGCGTAGGAACAAACCGATTTCGACATAATGGATCCGCGGGCGGTAACGCTTATCGAACTTCATCAAACGATGAAAGTTGTGAAGAGTCAATGCTTAACCCAAGAAAATCCCATGCTTTAATATTATTCATGATAATTCAAAAAGAAGGGTACCTGTAACATGTTTATTAATGAAGTGACAACAACCTTGTGATACTCCACCAATAGTAAGGAAACATAAATAATAATTACTTCTTAGAGGGACTTAAAGAGTTTTTACTGAGTATTTTACAATACATCAACGTGGAAACTCATTACCACAGAACACCGGACGACTTTAAAGGCCAATTCTCCCCGAAATCAGTTGCTATGTTCAGAAAGAAGAAATAAACTTTATTGTTAAATAATCAGAGACCACAGGGGAATGGTCAGTTCATAAATGAGCCAGTTTTAACCCTTAAAAAAGTTTTAATTCAACTTTTCTGTGCTCTCACACATGGTCACAGGGTTACTTCATTATAAGTATAACAATGTTCACTTACCTGTACTTCTAATTGGAGTCTGTCAATTAACTTCTTATTTCCTCGTAGGATAGAAAAACGTGAGAGCTACACCGACTTCCGCGAGTTTTGGGAAATTCTTGGTGGTCCGTTTAACGTTATGCGATGTGAAATCCCAAGAAGCTCAACTATGGTTTCCCCGATTCCAGAAATCAATTACGGCCATTTCTCGGGAGGGAAGGAATCTCGGACGAAGTTCCATGAGCTCACCACAACAACCAATCGGAATTTTAAAAAAATGGCGGAGAGATGCACCTTATGAGTTAACCGCGCAGGCAAATTGCTATTTCTTTTTTGCTCCCGGAGTCATACGCGGAATTTCGTGTCGACAAAAGACTTTCGCTGATGAAAAAAAGGTGCCGTTTCACTAAAGTGGTTTCCCTTCCTCCACCCCCCATCCCAATTATTGCAATCGGGAGGATCAACGAAGAAATCGACGCCGATACGTGCCGAAACAATGAATCATATTACCCAACCTGAGTCCACCGCGCCAATCTCTTATTACGCAGTTGTGCTTGCAATCGGATCCTGCGGCGAGGTACTCCCCTGGGCATCGTCCCCTTCTTAAATACTCTGCGAAGCAACTAGTTTTCGGAGTGGTTTACAAGTTGTTTATTCCGTTACACTGCAGGACGAAATGAGCCTATGGCCAGAGTCGCGGGTAAGCCCACCTCCTCGTGACCTAAAGAGGCCTTTTTACAAGCGAACGAGGCTCTGACCGATTTGGTAAAAGCCAGTCAGCGCTTTCCTTAAAACATCGTGCAACAGCACAGATGGGCTTCGATGCGAGTTCAGTAATTGTCCGTGGCCTCCACAGCATTCTACTGGAGTGCAAGGGGCACATGCGGCACCTTGAACCTTTGCCAGTCATGCACAGATCTATCTCCATGCTCCTTTTTATACAGAGCGCAATTTTCCACGGACAGCAGCCAACGAAGGGAGAACATAACTGCGTGCGTGTGCGTGCTAATATTCTGAGGCGTAAATTCCATACATTAGTTATATCTCACCAGGCTAATTCGACTCATAAGCGAGACCCCCTGAAGTGAACATAACCGAACTGTGGCAACGGAAAAATATGGTTATCGGACGCATTACAGCCAAACATTTTTACTGCGATTGCACGAGGAAGAGATAAGAATGCGTATTTTATTTCAAGAGGAAAAAGTAATTATTGTACCAAACTTTTACGCCTAATAATACTGAGCACTAACAATCATCCTCTAGATCACTTAGTATAAAATATCATCTAAAAAAATGTTCTCGTGGGAATGGTAGAGGAGAATCGGAAGGTGTGAAAATAAACTTTAATGACCGCATTCCTAGTAACTTGGAAATTCCTAGTAAACCAATTCGGTTCAATTAGTGCTTAGCGGGTACAATGATGACAATTAGATTCATATGGACTCGAAATAACAAAAATACATCAATGATTACGAATAAAAAACAACTGATATTAGTTAACATTTGAAAAACAAATAAATAATGCAGCAAATTCGTTAATGAACACATTACATACCGCGAGTCATGGTTACGTGTGGACCATGTAACCAAACGAACCTAGAATGAATTAAAGATGAAACGAAGTAGACTAAATTTGCTGTTGTTTTGGGTTGGGTAGACAATCAATTCACTATTAGATCCCATTTCTCATTAACTTTTAGCTCTTTCGCTGAAATTTTTAAGCAATCTAAAATATATAAACCAACGGAATTATATTCTAATGAGTAACTTTCACGAATAAATTAATTTTTGAGAACTATAGTTGTAATTTTCCACATCTTAAACTAATTGAAATACACCACCAAGAACTTCATCAAGGTCTTGAGACTAACCCTCTAGTCGTCAAAACGTGAACAGTTTACCTAAACAAACAACGTCAATTTACATTACCCTTCTCATGTATAACAATAGAAAACAGAAAAATAGCAAACCTCCCCTTATAACAAAAAACACACTCCTGGGTAGTTAAAAACTTTATATTGGTGAGATATCAATTTGAAGATGTTATAGGTATATCTCGTTTCGATGCAAAAAAAGAGAAATCGTGATAATGGAACAAAAAAACGAATGTCCTTAAGAAGTTTAGGACACGGTAAAAGTCGGGCATCAGATATTTTGGAGGTCATCAAAGTAACCGATGGGATTCCTCTCTAGCCCAAAATCCTCGCAATTTCCCGCTTTCTCGATTGATTGGCATTCGCCAATTCGGCTCGATGGAACACTCCGCGCGAAATAGGGGGACGGAAACAATGATTCGCACGAGACAATGCGCCCACCTCCACTTTCGGATGGACGGCCGGGGGGGGGGGGGGGGGGGGGGGGGGGGGGGGGGGGGCCCCCCCNGGGGGGGGGGGGGGGGGGGGGGGGTTGAGGGAGTGGGGGAGGCGTCCTCAGACCCCCGCAGGATTCAATGGCCCCTTTCCCTCTTTCCATCCCAACCGAAAGTCTCGAAATGAGTATCCGAGCCGAGGGATGGAGGAGGCATCCTAAAAGGTCCCCTTTATTCCCGGCAGCACATCTACCCTAACCACATACCTCGCAGTACGCCACTTCGGAGAGAGTGACAAAAAGTACTTACGGCATCAGATATTTTGGAGAAGTTAAGCATGCAAAATGACTCCCATCTTGTGTCAGAAGCAAATTCGAGCGTCACAAACTAGTGATAGAATTACAGTCGGCTCATCCCTTGCCTTCACGGCTGAATGCACTGCCATCCTAGACAATCCAAAACCCCTGCAGCTCTTAATTGCGTGACGACTTTTCACGAATGCATACCAGTGACGCAGTATTGAGAGGAAGCCGGATGTCAAAAGTCGTAATAGAATGAAGGACATAAGGTAAGCAGGAAGGAAGAGAATGGTTTTTTTTCGGCGACGTGAAAGGAAGTATGAATAACTGGAGAAAGAAATGATTCTGAGCAAACAAGAGGATGTCCACCTGAAGGGTACGAAGTATTCATTCGGATATGCACAAGGAAAGCATGAGAAGGCGACGACGGAAGGGGATCGGTTAGGAAACAATTCACGGGTGGACTCCCAACTCCGCTGAATCTAATTTACACTTAGCATTTGATCAGTGTCCGACTCCTCTGTGAACACCCTCTACGATGAGTATGAAGGCCTCGGAACGCATACTAAATGCGGCTAGAATAATGTGCAATGGTTTTATATTAGACTAAAATTCACTGACCATGCGTTTCATGAATTTAAGACCATTTAAGGTGGCGTTGGAGCAATACTATGCATGTACCATATACCCTGGAGAAGAGGAATGACATAAAGTAACAACTTAACGTGCTTCATTGTTACTCATGCCAATACCGCCAAATATTCATGCAATTCCAACACCGAAACTAACTCATCTGTCGTCGTCCTATTACTCCACATGCAGGTGCAGCTACTTCCTTGGAAGATTGATAGATTCCTCGGTAGACATGGAAATACATAATTTATTCTTAAAAGTCATATTGTATCGAAAATCAAAGCAGGAAGAGAGAGTAAGCGACACCACTACAGTCACCCTGGGAGTGGAATTCGAAACCGAGACGTTCGGTCGGTCGGCGAGTTCATCTCCAACCAACGAAATCTGGTCCGCTACTTCCTCTAAGAGTGAGAACGCTTAAATAAATATCGCTAATTAAAATTAGAATCGGATATTTCCCTGAATCACTGGCGCTGAAAATTTCCAAGATTGCCTTGCGTTTTCGGAAGATTTCTTGCGTCACCCCGGAGAAAGTCTCCGGAATAGGTGTAGAGACGCTCGATCGACTCCGGAAATGGCGAGAGGCGTGCAGCGTAACAACTGCGGACCACGGGAATTCAAATCAACGGAAAATTTGAGGTTTCCCCAAGTTCCCGGTAAGACCTCGGGGAGCACGTAATTTTTTGCGAATGGACACGATTCAGAAATTCCTGGTACATTTAATCCGATCAATTAGAAACCACCCGGGATTAGGCGGAGACATCTCCAGTCCCTTCACCTATTTGTATTATTTTTTCAATTCGACGACTATTAGGGAATATTCGGAAGTCATGGTGGAAACCTCAATTTAACGTAAAACGTGACTAACATTTCTGAACACATACTTGAAGGATTTCGCGTTACCTACTCCTGTTCCCAGTGATCAGCTCCCATTTCAAGTAGAGCAGCGATCGACACGAATCGTTTGAAAGTTAAGAAATATGCCCGAACGCTCACAGAAGAATCATCAAAAAAATCTTGGAAAATGGTGACCACGTCAAAATCACCACCGATTTTCACACTCTTTCCGTCTACAATATTGAATATCTCGTGAAACGACCCAACATATTTTAACGGTCAGATCGGACCATTCTATAGGAAGATCCATCGACGTCAGACAAAATGCGAAAATAAAATTTGTTTAAAAACAAATTTCAACTTGTCGCCGCGACGTTTTTACGATAAATCTGCGTTTCAGTCGTAGCTCGAAACCCCCCATGTATTTCGTTTTTGCTGAGGAAACGATATCTATGTTTCAACGTCGTCTCAGGTCGAGCCGAGGGAATCACTATCACTGGGAAGAATGCCAGGTCGGCGGTATTACAAAAAAAGCCCAGTTTAAACAGGCGTGGAAGGAGAGAACGGTGGAGTCGCTTAGTTTAATGAGTTACCGTTCCATCAAGCGGCTCTCGAGAGTAATGGCGCACAAAGTTTTCGGGGGAGAGGCTTTACTTTTTTCAACCACGAGGAAAAAAGGGGATCTCATCCCGGTGGGGGGAGGGTTCTTTTTTAAGGTCAGGGTGCTCCCCTCCAAGGGACCGAAACCGGTTGATTTAATGGCATCGGGGAGAAGAGAAGGATTCGTATTCCTCCCCTTAAGTGCCAGAGCTACTTCTGCACGGGACGGAGACGTTAACAATTTTACGTTCAGAGCAACCCCTACATCGAATGTCGGTGCATCAGAGGGTCTGGAAACCCGGACTTGGCCTGGCCGTGCATAAACATGGGCGGGTGGGAGCCGAGGACTTGGCTTGGCCCTGACATTAGCAAGGGTGTTGGGATCGAGACGATTTTTTCTGACCTCCGCAAATGTTTTTCACAGCTATAAATATTAAACTTACTTTCCAATCTGATTTAGAACGTTTTTCTAGTATTTAAACAAAGAACATTATTATTAATAGCTAAAGGCTTGAGCACGCACAGTGAGGCGCACCATTATTCTAAGATTTTCTTAACGCATGACAACCGAGCTAGCCGTCTCCCAGAAACGTGAAGGTGCGCGATGTTAAGTTTAGCTCTCTTGAAGAAGAAAAGGGGAAAAAATTCAGAACGTGATTTTGAATTTCTTTTGGCCTAACCAAGCCAGTGGGGCTAGGCCCCAAACACAGGATAATACCGATAGAAAACACCTCAATACCGATAGAATGCACCTCATTACCGATAGAAAACACCCCAATGCCGATAGCTAGTAGCTCATGAAAGGAGACTCTCAATATACAAATCGAGTCCTAACCTAGCGATACACAAACGTCCAGCAAATAAATAATAGTAGGCAATTTAAGGACTTAAGAATCTGAATATAAATATTTCCTGCACAGGGACGGAATCCCTAACCTAAAAACGATGGAATTTTATTATATGGATTATTTTAAAGCTGAACAAAATCAGGAAATTCGGGTTCGTCAGCAAATAGGTTTAAGAAGAGTGGATTTCCACTCCTTTTTGAGCCAACTCCTCCATTTCTTCTTAATTTCATAACTTCACGGATATAATTATCTGTATTCATTTACTCATTCATGGCTCCCTTTCCTCTTTCCTTCAAAAACTGTTTAGAAGCTATTGCGCCGCAAAAGATGCAAAATCAGTGCGTGCCCTTTTCTAAGCATATTTTCCATCAGAAGTATACCACAGTCTACCATTTGCGGGCCTCCATAAGTCATTCCCTCCGCCCTCTTTAAACTTTGCCATTCACCCGCAACTCCCCACCGCCAAAGTTTTCATATCTTCTACTCAGTGAGGTCATCCTCTGGCTAGATTGGCTTTCTGAATTTCTTAATTTTTCTAGACTCCCTATATAGGAAATGTGGGAACTTCAACCTTATTTCAGCTTTTGTAAATAAGTGCGAGTTTTAATTTATGGACCAAAGAGTTAACACTTCGAACTTCTGCGTTTGTGTTGAATCCGCGTGAATTTTGAAAATATAATTTCTATTAGTTTGCAGCGAATTTATATGAAAATTACGGTGGGTAATGGTCACGGATTTAAAAAAAGTTCATTATCGTTAAATTATGATTAAATAACCTCATAATCATTCCCTCAGGTTTTTATTAAGATAACCAGTTTAATAAAAATTAGTGGATATTGATACTAGGTTATTTATTACTTAAATTCAGTATTTTCACCAAGTGACAGTCTCGCCCACTCAATTTATGATCCATATGATTTATCTTAATTAACAATCAGCGAAAATGTAGATACAAAGTGTGGAATTAATACGGAAATATGACATCAACCAACAGGTTATTTTTAAATAAACCTAACGTTACTGATAAAGTTAACCCGATGATATGTTACCATTTACCCTCGAGCATAGGTACGCATACAGTCTTTAGGGGCATGTTGCCCAAATTCCATCAAAATCTATGCATTCCAGCCTCCTTAAATTGCAAAAAATAATGTGGGTAGTCTAGTGAATAGAGCGTTCGGCTACTGATGAGGGGTCCCGAGTTCAAACCTTGTTGATGCCCCCGTGCACTCTCCGCTAAAATCCAAGTCTCTGCTGGGTATCAGAACTGTGGTAAACCGCAAGTATTACAGAGGAAGTAACCGGCCTCCCCTGCCCTTAAAGTGCGTAATTCACGCACTCCAGGGGACTCAGGCGTGAGGTGAGCCCCTAACCTCACCTATCAAAACCAACCTTCGGATTCATTACTGTGGCGGCGGGCAATTAACATCCGATCCAGTGGTCAACGGCGAGAGTGATGCAACCAAAAAAGAATAACGCCCGGCTGGCGTGGGTGCGATCACCCTCTCTCTCTCTCTAACCCTAATGACGAGGACAAATTGCGGCCCAAGTGGCGTGCTTGGGCGAGGCCGTTACCTGAGACGGGTCCGACTGCTGTCGCGGCATGAGCGGCGCGCCGACGACAGCTCGAGGACCGATTTGCACAACCAGATGAGACGCGTCCAATTGGAGGGGGATCGGATTGTGTTTAACCGGCTGTCAAGCGTGTTGACAGCGAGGGGGCGGGGGGGGGATTGTGGGAG
>LYUA01000074.1:425084-435530 GCA_002093875.1 Calopteryx splendens | reverse complement strand
ATGATGCTGCACCGCAGTGAAACCTAGGTCGCATTAAAGCATATTTTCTATGTGGAGTTAGAAAGTATTTATTTTGTTATTATTCATCATGAGAGAAAATTAATGGATGAGGAAATCACATATCAGTAATACTCTTTCATCCGCGGAAACTCCGAATCCCGAATTGCGATAGGGAGAGTAGGTGCACCAGAGATGAAAAAGTAGGGAAAGTAATTCTGCCAAAGTATCGTACGTGAATGAATTTTCGTTTTCGTTCCGATGTGGTTGGGTTGTTTTCCTGAATTGTACGAGGGGAATTATGATCCGCTGAATCTTCGGCAGTCGACCTCTTTATTTTGTACCCGTTACTTTAACTACTCAAAAAGGCACGAGATTATTTAAGTAACTCCCATGATCATCATTTTATCGTCAATCGGAAGACTGGTTGACTGCGGTCCTCCACTTACCTCCTTTCCAATCCTAATTCCCTTACGTCCTGATGGGTCTTCCGTCTAACGTATCTTTTTTACTTGGGCTAAGCATTTGTCCCTTGGTCCTCCTCGTGGCGTATTTCTTTCTATTTATGTTCCTAACAAATACCTTGTATTTTCTTTTCTACTTCTTTGCGTGCGTCTCCATTTCCTATTTCATTTGTACATTTGATGCTAGGAATTCCCCTCCAACACCATATGTTTCGAGGGAGAAGGAACTCTCCTCTGGTCAGGTTTCCCTTTGGTCCAATGTCTCTGATCCATAGAATGCCATACACCACAAGAATGCTTCCACGTAATGCTTTCTTGTCTGTAAACGTATCTCTTTTGGACATGCTGGTTCCCTCTTCATGGAAACGCCTTCTTAACGTGAACTAGGTAACCTCCACGACATCCGCCGAACTCCCATGATGCCGCAATTAATATTGCACGGATGATAACTCTGCATGAAGGTTAGTCTGACATTTTGACTTCGCATTTACGGAGGCTCTCGCTCGAGATTTTCTAATCACCGTGACGCTCTGTGCTTTTCGACGGTGTTTTTTCATGAACTAAGCACCTTTCTTTGGGATAATGTGGGAAGCGTGAAAGAATTTTTTTCCGAAACGGTACCCTGATGCTCCTCCTCACACTCGAAGGAAAGGAAAAAATCTTAAAACAAAAGGAAGCAAAACACAGGTAGGAAGTGAGGATAAATACAAAAGCATGTTGGCTCAGCGAGCGGAAAATTGCCAAGAAATGCCTCCAATTTTCAAGACAAAATGGGCTTACACAGCCCATTATGAAGATTAAAGGAGAATGGGTGACTAAAATTAAAAATTTCGAATTGAAGAACAAATAAGACCATTATAGTCTATGATTAAGCTAAACCTTTTGGCCATCCTCCATTGATATCGCACTTTGGTCACAGTAACGGAAAGAGGTCCCTAGAGAAAGAAGACCTTATATTTTCTAGTCCAAAGGGGATAAAATAACACAATGTAAGGTGGCACCTTTGTCACGGAACTATAAAATGAAATGATCGCGAAGCTTCTGGATCTCTGCGCGGAAAATAATCATGAACACTTGAAAAAGAGTAGGATGTTCAAATAAAATTGTTAAAAAACTCATCACTATCATATCCAGAAGGAGAGTCTCGTTCTCTCACAACGTCTTTCATTTAAACGTAATTATCCCCAATCCCATCGCATACACTCCGATAAAAAAGATTACGCGAAATCAGCATGATTTGTAGCTCCAAATAGTAGAAACCGCATTCGTGGTTGTATACGGTTGAATATACGAATTGTTTCCACCAGAAATGAAATTGTCAGCACGCCTTTATGATATAGTTCTGTCATGCATCAAGAAAATGAGCGCTAAGAATCAAAAACTATCAAAACGAAAAGCTTTCGATATGTTCTAAAAATAAAAAAAAATAGTTGTGCTCCGTCCAATTGCCATGATGCATCGTGGCAATTGGACGGAGGTAATTATGGGTCCGCCCCTTCAGCAAAAGGGCAAAGTGTTTCATCTTGCGGCAATTAACTGAGGCACACTAGTTAGTTTTCACACAATCTTTTACTATATCGACCATGTTTTCGACCTGCTATGGATTTTCAAGATCTGAAGCTACGCATTTCGATGTTTAGGGGACTATAATTCAGGGACAGATTGAAGAACGGACAATATGCGTATTTTTGTTTTTCAAAATCGATCAGAAACGAAAATAAAAAGTTGTAAACAAGGCCATTACCTACTCTTTCATAAAATTTAGAAATGACTCATGTTATGCTTCCATTGCTGCAAGTAAATAATAAGTTCCGATATTCTAGAGAAAATATCCCTAAATACCCACCGAGAATTTCTAACGTGAAGACCAGCATACGTTGTTTTGTTTACACTGTATTGATAACTCTCATTTGTACTTTCTCCAATCGCCGTACAGCTCAAATTATTGCATCCTTGAAAAAAAATCGACCACCGACATCAGTGGACGTACGTACCCGAGGTCCTCTAAACACATTTTGATCATTTTCCCATTGATATATATGCATGTGCGTAGGTTGCGTGTCCACGTATGTGATTTTGCGTGCGCGATAATTTATTCTATTCATCCGAGAAACACAAAATTTGATATCCAAAAATTTTTTGATTAGGAGGGAAAGCGATTTTGCATAATTAAACAATGACTTATAACAACAAATATGCACGCTTGGAATTTCACAGAAATTAATTTATTTAATAGTTCACAAGCCACCCATGGGTAAAATCATCGCCGAGTTCAGCAAGCGGGGGTAGATCGTCCAAGATTGTATGTGAAGGGGAATGAAAGAGGAAGTGCACGCACGGAGAATCCTTTACATTTCCAGATATCGTTAAGAAAAGAGGGACCTTGGCAGAGAGGATTACGAAGGCGTTTAGCCGGCGGGGAGAGATGATATCATTTGTTCTTGGAAAAATAAGATGCGCGGAATCTTGAAAAACAACGTCGATTCACTGCGCTTGAATTTATTGAGGTAACATGATATTTTCAAGTCAACTATTTTTTATTATTGGTAGAAACTTAGTATTAATTTTATATGATGGAAACAACAGCAGCTCGAAGAAAGTGTGCGGCGACAACATCAGATTTGTAAAATTAAGTGATATAAAATATTTGAAATGAAAAAAATCTTAGAAACGTCCATTAGTCGAATCAAGAGTGTCCAGTGACGGTACGCTCTTTATGTGGAGTCCAAACTGATACCACTACTTCACTGGTTACGATATATTTTTCACTATTCTTCACGGAATCGTGGTTCTACCATTAATCTCTTATGTCTACACATTGGTTTCATACGCAGCATCATCCGAAATATCCAATCCACTACCTGAAATACTATACTGAAATCTGCGACATGTACAAACGTCATTCTACAATCTGGAAAACGCTCATTGAAACGGATACGCGGGCACACCTCGACTCCACTGAGGTAAAGACACACCCGTACTCCGGCCCGAGATGTTTGCATGTATTTCCGCAGAGCATTAATGTGCAACATTCAGAATACGTTTGGGCAATTCGCCTTTCGTAATTCACTGCAAGTTATAATTTCTTCAACATTCCTTAAATAGTGTTCTCCTTCCAGAAAATAGTTAAGGGTGAGAATATAACACGAGTACGAATCATGCCGCTGTAGTCCTCTTCGTTGCCGAGAGAGAGAGAGAGAGAGAGAGGGGGGGGCGGTGGGGAGACTGCCACTGAGAGTGTGCCATTCCATTCCCTCACTCTCTGCGGACACACTTACACCCCCACATAAAACTTTCCTGAGCCCTCGATGACTCATTCGGGGTTTTTCTCCACCCCGTGCTCTTCCCCTCGGGAGTGGTCACACAATAGTGCTGGCCAGCACGCCGAGTTGGGAAAAAACGGATTAAGTTAAACGCTGCCGTTGGAATGGGAAAAATCTGCCTTTTGGAAGGACGAAAAACAACGGCTAACCGCGGAGAAAGGGAAACGCAGAAGGACGACTTCTGAAAAAGGAAAACCGTCCTTCCCAAAGGAGAACATTGGGTTACCTCACCCATGATGAGATACATCACGGAATTACGTCCGGACTCCATACTGTTGCTTCATAGTCTTTTCTTCATCATTTTCATCACTTTCCCTAATCTTTTCACTCGCCTTCTTGCGTTACTTACACCTAGGTACACTTATGGTGGAGAGCCACCGCGTACATTGATGCTCTGAACTGTTAAAGATTAAAGCCCCACTTTTCACTTTTTTACGAGAGTTACGAGAAAAGGCACTGCAAGTAAAAGGACCGTGTTGAATTCCCCGTAGGGGTGGACTCTTTCAATTGGGAATCTCCCGGGGGGGACACTCTTTTTGATATCAGAGACAAATGAGTGGCTGTACCGATTCGCAGAACACACCGCGAAAAAGGCTTCATTATGACAGGAGAGTGATCAAAATTCAAATATCGATTTTTAATGGATTGTCAACAAAAAGGGGAATGTTGAAAACTTAGTAACAGATTATTAAATCACTCGAATCGAAACTTCGAATCCTGCGAGGAAGGACCAGATGGGTGAGGTGATAGTGTGTTGGTGGCAATATGGATTTTCGCATCCAGTATTCGGGTTCGATCCCAGTGGGTGACGGAAATTATTTTTTTTTCAAACAGCGATTTTTTACAGCCTGTTGAGGAGAGCACGTCGGACAGGACTTTAACAGGTGTACTCCTTAGGTAGTCGTGAACAAATTGAAGATTGCAATATATTAAGTGCCGAGACAGTCGAGTGGGCATCGAGAATGTCTTCTTACCCAAAGTTTTCGGGTTCGAAAACATTTATACACACGGGTACGATTCAGCTGTGACTTTAACCAACAATAACCCACTATTTATACTTATAATTAAAGTAGTTTCAAGTAAAAACAAGAGAGAAAATTTAGTCCCACCACAGCTTATACGGTTGCCGCCGCGCTAAGTGTGCTTAAATGACGCACCTCGCTGCATTAAAAGCGGATGTCGAGTTGAGGGATGGCATCCTTTCCTCCGGTCAGGGTGCCTCTACACTGGATCAACCACCACCGGTTCGGCGCGTCGGCGGCGCCTCTTTCAGGGCCACAGCGACGGAGCCAGTCGCCAAAATGCTTGGCTCGCTGCCCTTTGCCCTCCCGCTTCGCGACCTTCCCCGCCCCTCCCCCTTTCCGTTTCCCCGCTCGTCCTCCCGTGGGATGAAGGTCCGAGCATGGAAATGGAAAGCAGGGGAGTGGGAGGGGGGGAGAGGGGGTGGGGGAGGCTTCGGGACGCGGTGTGGAGGAGTCGTCTTGGGGCGGAGGGGGAACCTCGACACCCTTTTCGGATGCTCGCCGTGTCGTCGCCACGCCCTCCCGCGGCTCCGTTCCACATTTCACGGCGCGCGTATTTCGCTCGGGACGGTATCTCTCGAAAGCGCCATCGTGTTGTGCCGAACGCCGCTTCTCTCCCCGAGAGCACGCGGTATATACCAGCCAACCGCGTTCGGATGATGGAAGGAGACGATTCACAGGGCAATCATCGAGTCCACAAGCAGTGATGAAATTTTGGCGGACAAGTCGCCGTTTTTAAGTCGAAATACAGGCGTTATCAACTACCGTTTACGCGAGAAGATGAAAGATGGGATATGATACATATCCTGGCCGTTATAGCCATCGACTCCATCAAACGGATTGCGTCTTAAAGCCTCAGTTTACCGAAGACCATAAGTGAGGGAAACATAAGGGGAGGGGGTGTGATAGAGGAAGGCCAAGGGCGATCCCATGACAAGCAGGAGATGGAGTAAGTATGCCCGCACGAGTATATGCGAGAGAATTAAGAGATATGCAGATAACAGTCCTCCCAGGCAAACCAATTCTCGGATGATGATGATGATGACAGCAGGTACATATCATTCTAGCGATTGATAAATGGAGAATTCTACCGCACGGAAAAGAGAGATGCCGACCGCATTTCTTTTCAACGTGTGCAGACCACTTGGGTGAGCATTGTTGGAGGGTGTTCTAGCATTTCTACCAGGGTGATGATCCTTTCGGACCTCCGAAAGCTGCGCTATTTTTGCGCAGGGTACCCTGGGAAGCCATATGGGAGCGAGGAATTTTTTTTACAGATGAATCAAATTATTCCCCCCAATTTAAATGAGTATTAGATGACAATTTTACACCAGACCAAGCAGCGATCCTGTGGTGGTCGGCAGAACTACTGAGTTTGATATCAGGGTCGCCTAATTTTCACCCAAACGATTGCGTCTCCAGGAATTTCGAAAATAGTCCGGTGTGGTTCGAATGTTTAATGAATTTGGTAGCTTTTATTAGATGTGTTGGCACGAAAATGTTCCAATACCAATCGGCATCAAGAGGTCTCAATCCAAAAGCTCAACCTCAAAATTCTCACATTTCTGAGCCTCTCCAAGCCATTCTATTCTCAGCTCAGAAGATATTCGTTTCTTCGGAAAGCCGAACTTTCGCAGTTATCCATTTTTTTGGCGTATCCCATTTTTGACCTTTCTTTGCATTTCTTAGCATCAAAACTCGCTGTATTTTCTCCAGGAGTCCTTTCCACGCCTAAGACCATGTCCCATAGGTTAGTCTGTTCTTCTTGGTACTGTTTTCAACAACTTTCCCATGATTCGTAGGGGTTATTTAATTGGTAATTTGCTCCGCCCACTTAACCTTCACCTTTATCTGTAACACTAAATTTACATTGCTTCCAACTTCTCATTTCTGCTGCTGTCCATACTCATGACGCACTACTATAGAAAAAGAGAGCAACCACTAATATGCCATTATTTTTACAGAAGGTAAGAGTGCCCCAGATACGTTTAAATGAAGTTTTTCCTTGCAGCCAAGCTTGTACTACTAGCAGGTGACGTTTCTTAAAAGGGAATTCCTTCTTTACAAAGCCAAAAAAAACTCAAAACATTTTTTTTCTTCCTATTGACGCCTCCTTCAGCTTGCTAGTGGCGTGATTGGCCTAAAATGCCAAACCCCAATCCGAGCTATCATAACGCAATCGCCCTTCATCGCATCTACTCCTACTTTTCCCGTCCCTTCAAATTTCACCAACCGACACCGGCCTCCCTCGCCATAAATGGGATGAGGGTGAAGAGAATGTTTGTGGATAAAAGAAACCAACCCACAGTAAGACCGACAGAAAAAGAAGCCGACGCCTGTACATCCAAATTACAGGGATTACTCTCGTGGCTACGCCCGTCAAATATGGCGACGCCGAAGGATATTTGAGAATAGAGGAACATGAATATTGAGGTACTTTGTTTCCATTGATGGGAAAGAGGTGAATCTTCTCAGAAGGCGACTTTCCGGGTAGGTAGGTGCAAAGAATGCCACGGAAGCGACGCTGTGATATCATTTGAAGCAAGTGGGTTTTCCAAATGCCTCCTTGGGAAACTAATATGAATCCACTCCTCCGTGGACAGCGAAACCTTCCAGGGTTTTAGGATGACTCGGAAATGGTGAATAATATCGTAAGAAAATTTTAAAAAACTGGGAGGAAAAAAGATTTGACCAGCTAAGTACTTATTTTGACCTTTTTCTATGTATTTAATCCTAAAAATACTCAATTTATCGGCTTCCCTCATGGGAGGAAATGTTTTTTGGGAAAGGAATTTTTTGGAAAGGATTTCTTGAGCCACTTTCAAAGGAGTTGCGACCAATAATATGTTATTTTAAAGAATTTCCTTAAATAAATTATCCTTATTCGCGATGAAGAACCGTTGCATGCACGTCCGATTGCGTAATTTAATGACATCATTTAGCAATAAGAACGACGGTATGTTATACATTCCCATCGAAATATAAAAAAAATAAATGGAGATAATAGCCTACTGTTTAAGAGAGCGTGCCACGTAAAAATGGTGGATTGAGCAGAAACTTTGCATCATTTTTACCGATAAAACGAAACCTTTACGCGGAAGAGTAATCCGTCAGCATAAATAAATCGGATGGATCTATTTGCAGGGAATCTTACTAGTGCTAAAAAGAGATGGATTGCTCCTCAATCCTCGCACAAACGAAGAGGCAAGAGTGACAAGGAAAGAGGAAACAAAAGAACAATCGCAGGAGGAAAACCTTAACAAGAATGCAAGTGGATGAACACTTGACTCCCATGCTAATATTTATGATCGCTTCGTCCAGGAACGAAGAAACAGTGCGGCAACATTTCACGCTAAGAATACGTAACTAATCCTACTCAGAAGAATTTCGAGCCATACATTAACGTCGGTTGTGATTGCCGCAGCCATTATCCTCCTGCGCACATAGGAGTTTACTGGTCTACATCAGGGACGGCTGGAATGGCTGTATGAGACATGCATGCCAAATGCGGCGGGGAAGATCATTTCTCTTGCCTTGCCCGTGGTGCGAAACGCAAGCTAAATGAGATTTCCTCATTATAAATTTACTATATTCCTGCTGTCATAGTTTCTAAACGGGTTTTAATAAGCGGATCCAAAGGCTGTCAAAAGTGAGTAATGCCAACCTGGAATGAAATGCGCTGTCTCCATGTTGGACTTTTTAGATGTCCCGTATTTTTGTGACGTTACCATTACGTAAGAAATAGCACGGGTAAAATTTGTGAGCGGAGTGCGACAGCAAATCAAAATGGTAATTAATAATTGAAGCACCGATACATTCTTCCCTTTTTTTTATACTTAAAAGTCAGTTTTGGAATCGATGAGACTCAAATGCATACCCTTATTTTCACCAAATCACCGTACAAATAAATACTTAGCAATTAAAACTCTTGGTGATTTCAAAAATGGATTTAGAACTGCAATGGAGCATACTATGTATTATACGTGTATGCGTAGTGTATTATACGTACCCGATCAATCTAAGGTGACGCGGTCGGCATTGCATCACAGAGACACTTGATCTTCCTATCTAGAGATGGAAATAAATTATGTTTTAACCGCTGTGCGACCTTCATGATATAGACGTGGACTTTAGTAGAATTTTGTTTAGAACTTTAACTATCTTCAGTCGTTATAAGTTTATCAAATTACTAATTGATACAAGTAATAAATGTGATTTACATAAAACAAAATCACGCGTCACGCCACGCGTCACATGTTAGAAGCGTTATCATACTTTTTTATTATGAAATGAAGATATTCTCAAAGCAGGAATACGATCAGCAGATAATTATTATATTAACACAGTCTTTGGCAAGGCAATGGCAATGAAAACGTCCTGTGTTGAGAAAAAATCACAAGCCCAGATCGCTTGTGTAGAGGGAAATGCCGCCCGGGTGAAGTTAGGAACAACCATTGCCCATGACGCGATGCGTATTGAAGTCATACATCTAATCGATATAGACGCAAAACGTCGCTCTGAAATACGTATCCCAAAAAACTATACGATTATACGTATACAAGCATGCACACAGATTCAGGAAATGGCGTAAAAATTTCTAACTAATAAGTCGAACTACCAACCTAAAGGTGCCAGATTCGAATTCCACTACGGGCCTAGAAGTTATCTTTTCCTTGGGATTAGTTCCTAAAGTTAGATACGTTACTGTAACCTTGGCCATTAGTGCACCGGAAACCGTGATGCACCGACTGCATAAAGAAGTGCCTACGTTAATGTAAGATTGAATCAGCTTGAATTATAACCAGTGAGATAATTCCTTGGAACCTTGGAAGAATAAGTACGAATGATGGTGGATATAGATAGAAAGAGAAAACACACTTCACGGGTAAATCCATAAAATAATTCATGCCTGGGAGTCAGACACTACTTTCTTGAAACATAAGTGATGGGGTTTACACCTACCTGAGAATAACCTGTGGAAATTGTCAAGCTGAGATGTAAGCATTACGAGACATTGTAGGGAAAAAGTGCTATGAACTGTCGGGTTGGAATTAATGATGCAATTTAGTGCTAAAGAAGAACAATTCAGACGCAATGAACGGATGAAGTAACTGAAAAAAACTAGTGATGAACTTTTCGGTGCACATGTGAAGAAGATGAAATACATGGAAAACGAAATGTACCCTTATCGTGAATTTTATGAGGATAATAAACTTGCTGACGACTTATTTCATCATAAAATGCTCAAAATAGTTAATTTTATATTTGCATATGGTTTTAAGCCAAAGCAAGTCATAAGAGAAATAAATAGTTTGTAGTAGGTCACGCCTCACCAAATGGAACAAATAAATGGCAGTAAAAATTCCGAAGGTCTGTTTGGTAGGTTTTGAGGGTAGATCTCACTCAATACGAAACCCAAAGGTGTGTGAAATTCACACATCAGGGTAAGGGGGACAATTCTTTCCCCTGTGCCGCCTAAAGAACGAGAATAAGAAATTAAAAAGGACGAAAGACAGGCTGTCACAGTTCCGGCTGAAGCAAACTTTTTCCTTTTGGAATCGGCATCTTTCCATCTGCCCACACCTACCATGTGTGTGTGTGCATATATATATATATATATATATATATATATATATATAT
>LYUA01000074.1:411400-422128 GCA_002093875.1 Calopteryx splendens | reverse complement strand
CGGGAATCGAACCCCGGTCCTCCGGTCAGCAGTCCAGCGCTCTAACCACTTAACAACCACACCCATATGAATATAAGCCTAAAACCTAAAAAGCCCTGTTTTCACTTGATACTAGTTTTTGTAAGGTAATTACATATTTTCCGAAATGCAGTATGAATTCACGTATTATCAAGTTGTTAAAAATTATTTCCTAAAAAACTATTTCGCTACCTTAGCGGATTTTGTTGATACCAACCGAGGATTGCTTACTAGAATCCGTCCAGAATATCCTTTTTCAATGCTTCGTAGTTAATTGCATTGATGAATTCCATCTTTTGCTTCTATTTATTCATCATCGGCCTCCTCCTGGAATTCTTTCCTTTCACGGTATCTTCCATTTTGTTATGCGTAAGATACTTTGATTCAGGATGTATCCTAAACGCTCTCTTTTTCTTACCGGTATCTTCCATCCTTCTTCTTTACCCATTCTTCGAAGGATTTCTTCATTTGTTACTCGATCTTTCCATTGCATTCATATCATTATTGTCGACAAGCACATTTACATCGCTTCCATCTCTGATGCACGCTGCTAACGTACTCGCCTCATACCAAAAATTAAACTCCTTATATACCATTTTATGAATTTCTTCCTGATATCCAGGCTAGTATTACTTACTGTTGCATGTTAGTTAGTCCTTCTGATAGATGATTTCTTCGTCGCCTACGCTATTCTCCTTACATTATCTGTCTTGAGTCTTCTGCTTATGGTGATCCCGTTACTTAAATAGCTCAATTCAACCGGTTGTTCACGCGTCTGTTTCCATTAGTTACATGATAATTATCTTCCTTGTCCCATATGTACTAGATCAATGTTTTAGTTTTACAGATGTCTATTTTGATGTTTGACTATTTCTCCACGCGGGATGGTATCCTCGGCAGGCTTCTTTCTCATCTGCATTTACGGCTAAGCCGTCGCACGCTTATTGATTCCGGCCCCATTATGTCTAAAATAGATGAAAATATTCTCGACATCTCAATTCGTCCTTGTGTTCATTGGCGCCGCCCGTTATGGATATGTTGGCTCGAATTTAGACTTCGATAATCGTGTTTTCCGAGGCAAGTGACCGGTTAAAGTCATTAGCAAACGTTCAGAGGAAGAGACAGTGAGAGGGAGAGGGTGAGTGGGGGCGTACGAAAGGAAAGCATTGGAGGACACACATGTCTGACAAACAACTTTATTCGGAGGAAATCGAGAACATAGACCGCTTCTCAAATTTCGAGGGTGACTTGATGTCGATGTTTTAATGCCGATTTCCTTGGGAAACGCAGTCTTATGACGTCGGTCCTCGTTATGCGGGTGTCAGCCAACTCAGGCTGCACATGCAAATGTGCTCGTAAGTTGAATTGATATTTTCCATAAGACATAACGATTGACTCGTAAATTTAAGCCTTAACATCTATCAAAAAATACTTTAGCAAGTGGAAAGTAAAATATAACGCTTCACAAAGAGGATAGCAAGCATAACCAGTTTCCGATAAGGTATGACGTATTTCACAGTAATCATTTAATGCCTCATTACAAGAGAGTCCTAGCCGGAAACGATATCTATGAATGTACCTATGCTGCAAAAGGTCTATAGATGACTGTCTATATTTCTTTTATTGACTGATGATGGTTCAAAAAATACCCCATTTTCCCCAGGTAACGGTTTTCAACATTCCATTGGTTCCAACATTGTTGCCAGTTGGGAGTTTTGTTTAAGTACACACACAACCTAATTTGTAACTGAGAACAAGATCACCCACGCAAAGTCAGGAATGCTATTGAAAGCGGGAGATCTTTTTAATGGAGGCCAAACGTTTGTCTCCATTAACCGATGAAAACCTTGTAATTCAATTACCGTGCGAAAGGCTCGTTCCATTCAATTTTTCATTGCCGCCTTTACGACTCGAGTCGCCAATTGGAAATGGCCATTTCGAATACGTTTTTCTGCTACGACTTCACGCAGAGATAAAAAAAATCTCAATGTAATACGGAAGCAGAAAAGAAGAATTGACGCAGTACTCGGAGGAAGGTCGACGATGAAGACGAGAAGGGAAACAATACTCAGGACTAAAATCTCCGCTGCTGCTGCGAAGAACATAAAACAAGTCGCCAGGATCCGACGGAATACTTGTGGAATCAATAAACTAAAGTCGAGAATAATTTTTTTGAAACAATACTACAAATTAACATGTGCTATTTATACAAAAGAAAAAATATCAATGGGCTTTAAGGAGAACGTTAAACATCCCCACACCGATATTTAAAGGGCGAAAATGAGAAGGCTTTCGAAAAATTAGTCCTACTGCACAGGGAAGATTATTACAAAAATAACGTGCCGAAGGAGAGAGAGGAAAGTGTACAAGTCAGGAGGAATATGCATCAGAAAAAGAAAAGAAACAAGAAATGTTCTATCTATTAGATTTACCCTACAGAAGAGAATAGAGACAAACTGGTATTTTTTCTATCCGTGGATCCGGAAAAAAACTTTTGAAACCTAGACGTGATCGTAATACTACTGATGACGAAACTAGATAAAACTATGATGACGGAAATTTGATACTCAAAAACGTAACAGAGCATAATAAAGAAAAAGGCGATGAAGAAATGCTCAAAATCGTCCCTGCTATTAATACGCACAGAATGTGAGAAATAGATGATTTGAAGAAAAAATAAAAAGTTGAGTAAGGACACAAGAAGAAAGGACACACGTATAAAAAGCATTCCTGTCAGGCGATTTTACTTACTTATAACTTACTTTTTAAGTATGTTGCAGTTTGCTGATAGTACAGCCAACATTGCTGACGGGTGTAGAAAAAGAAGACGTATGAGGTGGGAACCATTTCATATAGAGAAGGAGATGAATCTGTACAACATTAAAATAAACAACTGTATCAAGTAAAATTGGCCAAGTACATTCCATACAAGGAAGATAGATCTCAGATAACATATGGAAACACATTCGTGAAGAACCAGGAGAATTGAGCCATTTGGCATCACCATATACAGAAGACGCAAGACGGATAATGTAAGGAGAATAGCGCAGGCGGCGAAGAAATCATCTATGAAATGAAATAACTAACATGCTGCAGTAAGTAATACTAGCCTGAATATTAGGAAGCAATTCATAAAATGGTACATAACGAGTTTATTTTTGGTATGAAGCGAGTACGTTAGCGGCGTACATCAGAGATAAAGAGCTCAAAAGCGATGGAAATGGGCTTGTCGAGAAGAATGATATGAATACAATGAAAAGATCGAGTAACAAATGAAGAAATCCTTCGAAGAATGGCTAAAGAAGAATGATTAAAAGCCTCCGGCAAGGAGAATACAAAGCCATTTGGTCACATTCTGAATCAAAGTATCTTACAAATAACATAATGGAAGTGGTAAAGGATGCCAATTACGAATAAATGCAAGCAAAAGATGGAATTCATCAACGCAATTAACTGCGAAGCATTGAAAAAGGATATTCTTGAAGAATTCAAGGAAGCAATCCTCGGTTTTTTACCCTATGATGATGACTTGGGTGAGGTAAACCATTATAAGGATTAAAACAAAATCCGTCAAAGCAGCGAGATAGTTTTATGGGAAAAAAATTTAACAGCGTGAGAATTCGTAAATGCATACTAAATTTTGGAAAATATGTAATTACCCTACAAGAACCAGAATTATGGGAAAACAGGGCTTTCTAGGTTTGGATAATCGTATTCATATGTAATGCGTGAAGGAACGCTGTGATCAAGAATTTAAGGCAGCAGGAATCTCCAACATTTTCTATAATACGCACCAGAGCCATTCCTTTTTCTGCTACCTTACCAAGCTGTCTTTTTCAACCGGCTGTCAGCAGTTGTGCATTGGTTTGAATTTAGGCAACACAGTGCGAATTAAGAACAGCCCTGAAAAGTCCGTTGCATCCACGCCGACGAAAAAACATTAAAACATCTCCAAAATCACATTTTGTATCACAATTTCCATTTGAATTAGTGCTAGGCAATCAAACGAAATCTATGTTCAATTTTCACCCTCCCTCGACTCCAGCGAGGTGCTATAAAAAACCTGTATTGACGTTATTAACCTTTCACTCCAATACCGTGGACACTTCTGATATAATTACTGGAATCCAATATTTAAAAAGTAATATCGTTTACGCCAAAGCAACACATCTACATCGCAAATTGCCATATCGCGCAGCCCTCACTGTCAATCGATGTTTTGGGAAAGACATCATAATTCTGATGAGGGAGTCGAGACTCTGTTCTCGTTTTTCATCTGGATATCCATTATAATGGCGTTCGGTGAATGAAAAATGATTCGAATAACAATTTATTTGAGGTCAATGCCATTCCCCGTAAACACCAGCGGTTCCAAGAGTTTCCTTTCACTTAATTTTTATACGACATCTCAAGTCAAAGATTATCTCGCGGGCGATTTTCGCAGCACCGATTATAATTTCGGGGAAGTGCTGAAAATCCCGCACGCGGAAAATGGCCCCTTGTTGTAATTCGTATCACACAACTTTAGAACCCATCCACTTCCTCCTCTGAAGGAATGGAAGTCAACGAAATTGTTTCTTGAGATTAAAAAGTTTTTTCGACAAATTATCGCTTTTCCGTGAAATGGCGGCCATCGTTTTAGAACTGGACATATCAACAGGATATTACAGCAGATATCGCTTCCATGCAAGTGAAACCAGTTCCATCCTGATGGTGGAATGATAGCAAGACACACCACGTTTCCGTTGAGCACCCTTTCGACCCGAGATAATAACTCAGCCGCGTGCTTATTGGCCACGGAACGGGGACTACGACGTCACACGCACACAAGCCATTGACACGGAGTAATGCAGAGTGCAACATGGTAAACAGGTTCCCCAAGTGTTATGCTTAAATACTTTTAAAATGAAATTCATATATCACATCTTTTAAGTTGGTAGCTCACCCCTCACCAATAATCCTTAAGCAGCGCGTGGGGAGCTAACTTTTCAGGATAGGATAAGGAGTCCAATTTCTATTTCTACGCCACCAATCGATTTCCCACGAAGTTCTATCATAAAAAAATCGCACCCCTTGGATTCCAGGTGAGGCTGTTCAAAGGCATCTCCAGGGATTCGAACCCGGAAATATTCACTCAGTAACCTAGCACTCTATCCACTAGGCCACCACGGCGCGGACGCAGCATTTCACCATGGCTTTTAATCCCATAAGCAACTTTTTCCGAGTTTTGAAAAATAAGAGCATCAAGAGTCAAGGCGTGGTAACAAAAAACGAGTCAATGATTCAATGATTGATCACCGATCACTTCCTAATTTGGCCAATGACTGATTCCCACCAAAGGAAATCAACATCAATCCGTGCCCAAATTGGCCGTCTAGGCGATAAACAGTAAAAACGCCCATCATATTAAGAGTAATTAAGTACAACTGGATATGGCGGTAGCACTGATTAATAACCAATCGAGGGTAAGAATACTTTATGCAAATCGTTTCCCTCCTCTAAGTGGGAGGCAAAGTAATTTTGCGTAGAATCACGGTAATCTCATTATTGCCCACCACTAACCAGGACTAAGCCAAGGAATACGACAAGCATCTTATTCCAAAGAAAGGGTCTGCATCGTCACCGCCATCGGTGCCGAATCGAGAGGCGAGCATGCTCTGAAAACATTAAGCTTTCCAAGGCACGATCCCATATGCAAATGGCTTGGAAGCCTCCTCTCCTAATTATTCCGAAGGTTGAAGGTTACTTTCCTGCCAAGTTCATGAAGGACAAAATAAATGATGACCTTGGTCAAAAGTGTAGGACGGAGGTTCTTGCCTGGCACTAATGAGAGCCCATCGAATCCCGGTGGGTGCGCGGACTTCTGTGGCCTCAAACGGATTCATTTTCACTCTTCACTAAGGTTACCACGTTCAGGCTACAATTTCAGAAACGACGAAATTGAACGCACGCAATGATTTTGAAAAAGCTGACCAATAAATAAAAGCCAATACGCCACAATTTTTACCTCTCAATCAATGATCAATTGGTGGGAAAAGGTGACTTCGGGCTACGCTACAGTCTGCGGCAGTAATGAAGATTTCACCATCAATCCTCTCTTTATGTACATAAATTCTTAACTTGCATCTTGTATTATTAAACGAAAAAGTTTTTTTAATCCTTGAAAGAAGAATGGTCACGGGCAACTTAACTGAAGCCTGCGAATTAGGACTAAACATTAAGGAACCATTAATCTAATTTATCAGAAAAAAGTGACAAAATGAAATCCAAATTCCTAATCACTTTGAACAAGGTTAAGCTATTATGTGGGATTAAGGTCAAGAAAAAATTTCAACCAATTTGACCATTTTTTAAATTTTTATCTCCTTTCTCGAAAAGTTTTTTGCTGTAAGTTACGAAACCCAAAATTTGTCCCCAAATTATTTCAGTGCAATACTTGTTTTTTTCATCATCTTTTATCTCGAAGTATTTTGATAATTACGTATTCATGCACATACATATACATCCCACACGCTCCATTATTTATATAATTACCACGCCAGTTCACCAGCATGGTGAAGTAATTTTTCTTTTGGAAATCTATACTGCGGAATAAATATACTAACTGGGAATTGATAATCAAAATGAAACTTTTCCACCGCTAATCGTAAAAGAAAATAATAGCGAACTCAAATCAACTTAAATGTAATTCAACTATAATGTAACGATCGTTTCTAGGTAAGATGAAAATTTTTCAAGACCAAATAACTTCGTGAGTCATAGAAGCTAATTTTTGATGCAACATTCGTGTCCTTTATGTCCATGATGTTCTCAAAATATAGTAATATTATAGTCAAAGCACGAATAAACCCTTCCACAATACGATAAAAAGAAACTCAAATATTAACCAGAGTGTCTTTGTTAGAAAACTGCGGTTCCGGTTCAATCTACACCCACTCCATGGATCTAAAAATTAATTGATATGTAAGGAAGAGAATAAAATAGTACAAGTATTTTTCTCCTAATTGCAACATAGATGAGGATTTGTGTAAATGTTCATTTCTGACTTGTTAGACATAGCCACGTACCTTGTCGTATATTTTTTACTCTATCATTTTCGAATCTGCATGCCCACGTGTCATTTTGGGAATCTATCTATACACAGAGCACAGATCCTCATGAAGAATGAAATCCAAATATTTTTTATGAATAACATACTTCTTAAATACCACGCCCTTAGCGATAAAAATGATTATACATTCGGGACAGTTTATAACTGACGATCATGGCGTTCTATTTGAGTCCACCTATGAATATTAACGTATAATTAAAATTACGAAATAAAAAAGTAGTAGGTATATACTGTAATCATTAACCACCTACAAAACTTCCAGAATGAAATACTTGCAGCGCGATACATATTATAAGTAATTTCCTTGACGTTTTCGTCATAAACTCGAAAACGGTCCCGAGAAAGGGCCACGGCGTTATTACAGGGAACAAGAAATCCCGGTGATGCCCGCGGGTACCGAGGGTACTCTGGGCAAGGGGGAAACGGTAACAGGGCGCACGATCATGCGTCACCATAAATGCGGGTTATTGCGCTTCGTGCCGTCAAGCACTCTAATTAAAGCCTATCATTAGGGGTACATCATCATTTACATCTTAGAAATAAAATCGCTTGAAATCGAGAACCTTTTGAAGCACCCTCGCCGCACGGGAAGGCCGACCTGTGCGGGCCGCGGGCCGACCGGGACAACAGCAGAGGAGGTAGGGGCCAATTGAGACACAGAAAAAAAAAACTCCCAGCAGACGCCGTTTTTCAAAGTCTTCCTTCTCCCCCACGTTTTCCGAAGCCTGCCTTGAAATTATAAAAAAATATACATCAATATATATATTGGACAAACCGTGCCGTTGTTTTTTTTATACTGTTTGAATATAAACATTCGCGAGCTCGCCAAACAAGTTTTAACGGGCCACGCCCACTCGGACAAAATATTATCATCTAAATTACTTTCGACCTGCGTGGAAGTCCGGCACCCACGTGTGCGATCTGGTTTGCGTTGGAAGCCATGGCTTGCGCTGATTATACCGGGCTCCCCTCCGCACGCACGCGCACTCACACGATAGCAGGCACCATTTTCGGTTTGATGTCCAGTACTAAAAAGGTATCGACCACCGCTGTGCGGTACGCGACCACAAAACAAAGAAACAATTATAACAGAGAAAAACGAAACAAGATGTGCTGAAACCATTCAAAACCATCGGGCAAAAAAACTGTGCGAGCATGAAAACTGAAGAGCAATGGTTTCCCGGTCTATTCGTCGCGACCCCACGGGGACGGTTGGAAGTGCCCCAGCGCAGGCGTCCGAAAAATATAAAATACAAATAATTGAAGAGCAAAATAAATTCCAAATGTTTTAACACTGAATTATCATCCCTAAACCATTCTGCATGACTGATTGGCATTGAATATCTGATTTTTTTAGACAATTCTGTTCGCAGTTAAATAACATTCCTGCCGTTTAGTTTTTACCAACAAATTTACTGTGAGTCTTTACTGTGTTTATAAAAAAATATAAATTTTATGTTAAAAGCTACATTTCCGTTGTCATAGTTCTTTAAGCATTACAGATAATAAATTTCAACTAAAATAAATATTCCTAAAACAGGATTCGGGGGAGTCATATGAATTTTTTATACGGTCAAGGGAGACGTCGATGAAAAAAATTCGGTAACCTCGGTTCTAGACCAAAGACTTGATATTATGCCCTGAAAATGAAAAACAAGGCGTACCGAAATCACTGCGAGAGAAAACGAAAATCTGCTGGGCAGTGATTTTGTAAACTTTTAGCCTGTTAAGATTAGGCACGGTAGGAGATGTTACTTTTTAACGATATTTACATAAATACACACATTCATACCGTTCACGCTCACGCCGTTCCCTCTCCAGGTAGTCAAAGTAAAAAGAGAAAACGTTTTAAGGCAACTCAGGAAACTTAAACTCTTTCATTAATTTATTTTACAATATTTAATGCGCTAGAATACTTTCAAGGGCTTTTTGCTTACTTGACAAATTAACATGTTTATGTGCGCACATATTGAATTTCAGATTATATTCGTTATTCTTCAGACATTCCATCAATGGGGTGTTTGTGCAATCGTCTACGTACGAAGCATGGTTTTTATAAGGCATATTTGTTCTCTCGAAAGTGTTGCGCTAGGTGAAGCGGTGAGAACCATTGACCTGCATGTCCCCAACCCCAGCAATGAAATGTAAACAATAAGATGCATAAAATAGTGAAAATCAATCAAGAAAATTTAATTTCTTTTATAAAATGTAATCGTAAAAAACAAAGCACAAAATAAATTAAGCGCGGATACTGGCTATAAAATTCTAATGGGGATAATATGTACCCTGATACTACGAACACCCGATCTCTCTGCAAGACTTAAAAGAGGTTCTCGGCGAATTTTTTATATAAGACTATGGCCCACCCACCTTACATTAGACGAAAATTTGACGGACAATAAAATACATAATAGGAAAAAATATCCTCCAATGAGAAGAGAATTCGATATTCGTACTACAAATAGAAACAGGAACTTAATGAGAATGAGTGAGACGATAACGTAACCGGGTTCCTTAATAATTACGGCCTTGATAATTAATTTTCCTTTTCGTCTACCTATTCCATACTTTCCCTCATTCATGTGAAAATATGGCAATTCATTATTTAACTTAGTAGATTAACAACGTTAGTACCACCAAAGGGGTTAAACATTCTGAAAAAAAGTCAATACAATTATGAATACATTCCGAGGTCACATTTTGATATTTTTTTACCAAGAAGGTCACCCTTTCCTGTATACTATGCAATATTTCGCCGTAAACATTGCCACAGGTTTGAATGTTTATAAGTCATCAGTAGCCGACACGATAGGTTTACTTTTTGCTGAACAAGGAGACTAAACCACTAATGCGTTTTTATGCTTCGCCTAGCACGACACTAAAACCATAATACCATAAAATACAATAAACCGTTCTTCAACTCAGCATACTTTTTTCCTCCTTTCATTCCAACCAACACGCCTATTCTTTACATCTCCCTACTTCGCTCATCCCACGTTCTCTCCCCTACCAAAGTCTTCAACAATCCACAGCCACTCAATACGACCTGAATCCATTTTCCCTACCTTATTTGAATTTCTCCCAACAACCCTCTCTCTTCCCCTGCGATGTTCATAAATTCTTGGTACGTTTTCCTCTCCGTCCATTTCACTGTTTCCATTCTTCTCCACAACCACATCCGAAAAGTTTTCAACCTACGCCTCCTCCCCCCCTCTGGCCATATTACCACTGAGAAGACTAGTAAAAGTTGAAACATGGAATGTTTTTTTAATAAGTAATAAATTGCGGACTTGAAGGCAACGAATTGTTTATTCTCTGTGAAGAGCCCCCCAAAAGTGACGGATTGATCCGGACAAGAATTTTCTCCCCGTGCCAAGCTTTCCCAATGCGTTCCAACTCTCGGATCAACCCTGGACAACATGCGGGGAGGGCACTCCCGACTCTGCAAGCAACCCGCTCTCTTTGCGTGCAGGCTTTCACGCGTGCGTGCCTTCTTCTTCCTTGCCGGTTGCGAGGGTCTGCTTCGGCACACTCCTCCCTCCCCCCGCTCCTCCTGCTCGCTCGCTTGCGATGAGTAACCCCGTAAACTCCTTTTCCAT
>LYUA01000074.1:379029-396082 GCA_002093875.1 Calopteryx splendens | reverse complement strand
TTACGTTAAGTACACTATATCCATTATTTTCCGATGACACAATACAATTAGAGAGTAATAAAGAGCTCAGCTGATAGTGGTCTTATCTCTCTCTCTTTCGATTTAGAAGACCATTTAGGACTTGTGAAAAAGAATAAGGATCAGAACAAAATCTTAGGGAGTAAAAGAAATGGAGAATACGACAATGCGTGCATAATAGGTTCAATGAAGTAGTATGGAACAAGTCAAGTGCCTGGGAGTCCCTCATGCCTCTAACCTTGAATGGAGAACGGAAATTAGAAGAATTAGAATTAGATAATTAGAAAGTTAAGGAACTTGACCTCGTTAGACGTGTTCTAGGACAATACAATGAAAAAGTAAAGTAGAGGCTTCGCATCGGCAAAGCTACATTTGCAACATTGCGGCAAGTATTCGGGAAATACCTACAAAAGTATGAATGAATAAATTAGATGAAATCCAAAGACGATCTGCTAGATTTGTGGTAAATTATTACGGAAAGAAGTTACAGAACACTCGAATCTATTTGTAACACCGAGTTACCGAGGTAATTACCACAACCCCACGGTTAATCGGAAATCAGACCAATCAGAGAAAAAAAAGAGTAATTGACTACAGCCTCAGAGTAAGCTTACTGTGAGACTACAGCACGGACAGATTGAAATCTCTTTATCCCCTCTCACGATTCTCGATCGCAACAAAACTATGATTACGCACCTCTGGAAACGGTAATAGGATAGTATTGTTGTCATCTACCTTTCTGTTTCCGATCTCTTCACGTGTACTAACGATTGCATAATCAAAAAGGCCGGTGTTCCAACGCTCCCTACTTCACGCTCTCGTGACGGCTAGCAGGCCATGGCATCTATGTCATTATCTACAGATACGAAGACTTAGAACTGATACCCTTGCTCAGAGATCACCCCACGCGTCTTGCGTCTCAGACCGGACAGGCGGTCTAATGCACTCGGCGTCGAGATAGCAGTAACGCAGCGAACTCTGCGTTTCCATTATGTTCTTTTGCGGTTTCACATTCATCGCACTTCTATATTGATTTTCATCGGCTCCGACAACTCATTACGAACTACAACTTCAGCATCCCGGAAAGGAAGTTGAAATCTCAATCTTGCGGTCTGCCGGAGAAGATCCACCACGAGGTTCCTGTTCCTTCGGCGGTTATTCAACGTCAAAACCAAGTAGCACGTCTCTGCCCCTAGGTGGGAGTCGATACCATGAATTCAGTAGCTGGAAATACAGGAATGCGCCATCAATCTAGCTAGAAAAAAACGTAAATCGGACTACTATGGAGCCCATGTCACTTTTATTCTACCTTCCGTTGTAGGTATACTTAGATCCAGTTCCATCCATTTTTATTTTGCGAAGCGCACTGTTTTCCCACTCAGCACTATGGCCCACTTTTACCTCTATGCACCTACTTAACGTACTTCGCCCACGTTTCACGCCTCATCGGTCGGCGAAAAATGAATGCTCAGCTGTTTTTTCCTTAATCACGGTTCTATGACCAGGAAAGAAATATCGACCACTAAGGATTCGAAATTTTGACCAGATATTTTCGAGCAACTTTTTTATTTTTTTTAACGGTGGTTAACATGGCGACTCATGATACCATTCGCACTATCGATAAGATAAGCATAGGGAAATCCCGTCGCAGACACAAACCGGCTATGGTTGGCAGTTCCGTCTGGCCAATCGTCCGAGCGGGACCGTAAGTCTTTTCCACACAGCAACCGATTACCACCACGAATAAAAAAGACTGCCGCTCCCGGAGAATCTCCTCCTTGAGTTCGCAGCTGGAGTCACCACCTCCCTGAATGTCGCACAGCATGACACAATTAAACAAACTTTTAATGACGCTTCGCACGCATGAATTAGGTATCGGTTAGAGAAGATGATTACCATTAGCAGATAACAGAGCATTACCAAAAGGAAAAAGGCGTGGATTGGGCATATATTAAGAAGAGATTGTTTGCAGAGAAGAATCAATGAAGAAAAGGTTGAGGGAAAGAAAGGGAGAGGAAGAAGAAGGATTAGTCTTCTGTCGGACATAAAGAGAGGAAGGATCTACGCAGAAATGAAGAAGGACGCTTAGGATAGAGAGGATTGAAGATCCAGTTGACACCTGTCCTTAAACAGTTTCACTGAAGATGAAGAAAAGCAGAGGGACACTTTGCTCGGTAGTATTTTATATTTTTCATACCCCTCTGAATCAGGAAATATTGCCAACTCTAAATCACTCTTAGAAACGCTTTCCGAGACCCACAGACAAATGGAAAGGGCGGAAGGCTGAGTGCGCTCTGCTCCTTCTCCAGGTGTGCAAATAACTCACTTTCATCTAGGAAAACTACAAATTTTCTTCATGTTTTAATATTATGCAGCTGATATTACTCAATTTTAAAGTGCTACTAATACTAGCTACTATCACCGACGATATCAGAGAAAACGATTACATAAAGAGAAATTATTCATCAAAATCACCTTCACAGAGCTCAAATAACATTACCACCTCTTTTGACGGTCGGGTGTGATCCTTATCACAAGTAGTCCAGGAATGAGTTAATCCAATTCCTCATGTCCCGTTGTATCTCAGGACATATTTTTTCAATGAAAATGCAGCTAACGCTTCACGAAAAGCACTCGGTCCCTACTGAAAGGGGATACTGAAATATGACTATAGGTATCACTTAGTTTACAATTCGCTAATGACATGGTCTAGTTTCACTACTACCCCATGTCTCTTGAAAAGTATTCCTGCAACGTTATCGTAACTTGTCAATACATAATCTATAATGAGATAAAAAATGGCCTCCACTCTAATATTTCGTATGTTCTTAATGTGATCTTTAATGGATTTTCGAATAGAATAATTATAAATTATAAGAATAGAAATTTCCTTATATTTTATATTGAGCTATTTTAGCACAAAAGGATAGCTGCAGCAGAAGTTGAATCATTAATTAAAAGTAAAAGGAAATTCAGCCAACAAAAATTATATGAACAGCACAGTTTTATGTTTAAAATTATGGCTTAGTTCTCGTTCTTGTCCAAAATAATGCTGGATGGTGCCGAACATGTATCAATATTCACTATTCAATATATATTTACTCGTTTCCATGAATTAAAATATATATCACCATATTTTAATATATACTCTATTCTACAACCACATGGGGCAGCCTACATATTAGAAAATTTCCTTTTCATAGTTGCTCTCTTGTATGTGAATATAACGTTGTGCTTATAATATTTCACTTCACATAGGCAATGACCCTTTTTTGAGAGAGATTTAGAGATTTTACGACTTCTTTGCATATATTTCAACTTACGACCCTAAATCTCAAGAAAATATACAGTATGCTAATGTTTTACGAAAAATAATTGAGTAAAGGTGAATATGCTTCTTAGAATTTCTTGCATCGGCAGAATGAGGTAAAGACCGCCCTGTTTCAAATTTCAATTGAATCTACTCACATTAATTTCACATTTTTCGTCAAAATTAACGAAATTTGTCAAAGTTTACAAATATATAACTCAAAAAATTATTCCATTTCATGCAACATTAATTATAGGAAATGGCCAAAAATTTTACCATGCATCAAAAGTAACGGAAATACTCGGCTCTGACATTAGGTGCAGGTACCCTCAGAATAGATAGACTGAGGTACAGAAATGATGAAAATCGAAGAAAAAATGAAAAATTTCGAGACGATTTCCGCGTATTTAAGAAATACGATATACTGCCTGGTTGACCAGATTGTACACAAAGGAGTTCATGGTTATGTGAAACTCGAAGCAATCAATAAATCGTAAGCTTACAATCGTATGCCATTTGGTAGACATTTTACCACAGACGTTTTTGGTATATAGGACTATACAGATTCTTAGAGCCTGATTTTGGTGTGAAAATACGTGATACAAATGAATAAATAGCAGACACGTTTTCCACCTTAACTTATCAAAAATACTGGAACTCGAGAAATTCCGTCTATCGAAGTATTCGTATACAACACATAAGCTCTCACAGAACGACGGAAAATCCTCTTAAAGCCAGATCACGGTGCACCTGAAAATTTTCCTTAATGGTCAGAGCTTCTTTCCGGCCCTAAACCCTCACGAAACATTAAAAAATGTGATGGTATAATTACACGTACGTTCATCATTTACTGACACCTGAGCGAAAATCGTGAAGTGAATAGAAGAAGCGTGTCTTGAAAATGCTGTAATTTGCTCACAGTGAAATCCACTCTGTACTCACTACCCTAAGCATGAAGCTTATCTTACCCTCTATTCTATTTAAAACAGCTTTTGTGGCGTTATCAGTACGAACGTAACGATTTCTGTCAGTTATGCCACTATGGTAATGGGGTCATAAATCGGCACAGCTTCTTTTGAAGGCGTCTCGAATACGTATTTACATTCCATTGATACGGCCCTTGTGAAAGGCATTCAGAAACCGATTCTAAGGTAATTCTGAGCCAACCCCGTCCTTGGTCGAACAATCCAGCTCATAAACTCGGAATTATATAAATATACATTATATATATAAATATATATACATACATACATACACATACATATATACATTATACATATATATATATATATATATGTATATAAAAAGTTAGATAATACATGCACACGCCCAGAAGTCCTCCAGCAGTAAAAAGTGACTGATCACACCCATTAAAAAACCCACTTAAAACGGCGGAAACTATAAGAATCACGGCATCGTCCAGCAGAAAAAAAAGCATCTTGAAAGTTGAAAAAAGTCGTACGGTGAACGTTTGCTTGCGATCTTTATTCAGGCCTTATATACACGCTAAAATGTCACAGGCATTAAATTTGTTGAACCTATTGCTAATATTCAAAACTTAAATCTCATTGTGTTATCACTTAAAAACTAAACTTTTACGTAGCTTAGATAAAGATATCCTCATCCTTAAACCTTTTACACGACTGGTGATCTTTGTGAGCGAGAAAGATCGTTTGAATCCAATTTGGCACATTTATCAGCATCCTAAACTGGAACATGTGGTTTGGGCTGGAAATCGGGGAAACATAATTCAGACTCACCAAACTCAATCGAACTCACAAAATGTTATGATGATTACTGGCTGTCCGCACAGTGGCAAAGAAGTTTTGGTCACTTCATTCATGACGGGCAAACTTATATTGCCTATTTATTATTTATGATCACGATTTTATTGACTTCCGTTCCCAGTTATTTCAAATGAAAACCCACGAGTTTAGACATAAAAGCCTGATCGTCTCTTTTATCAACTGTAATAAAAACAATGCTTCGTGCTTTTCCACAGATTTACTACAGATCCTATCCGGTATCTATACGGTTGTGATATTCTTACTATAAGAACAAAGTTAATTTAAGATTGAAAGGTTACATTCTACACACGGCCGCCAACATTAGCCTGATCACTTGCAAATTCTTCCATTTCATGCTGAAGAAGGAACGCTGGACTATACACTATAACTGGACTACACTATAACAGGCATAAGCGAGTTATTGTGACGAATGTTTTATATGAAGAGAAAAAGTTAGATAATACAAAAATAAAGTGATTCAGATTTCAATTCGAAGAACGAAAAAAATAAACCGCCAGTCAGAGTATTCCGAGCTAAAAATGCCACCAGGATGAGGAAAAGATGGAGATGACAACTGTCTGAAACCGCGACGACATTGAGAAAAGTTTGAAGTCATATTAAATTAACAGCTCTGGTTTTTTGCGAGCACGAGCACTATTTAGAAATTTTAAATTTATTTTTAGAATATATAATCATTTAACACTTAATCCTTCCCCAATTATGCGTAAAAATTAAATAATTTTCTATAGGTTAGGAATGTCAACGGTTTTGGAATACTTTTCATCTCAAATTTTAATTTTTCTCGCCAGCAACAAATCCATTAAAAAAATTTATCGAGCATATGAAGTTAATCCTATTTTTTTAAATGCCACAATAAACTCTTCTGAATGGTTGATGACCAAATCCATTCACATTTTAATCCATTTTTCTCTCTCTAATATTTTAATTACTCAATAAAATTCAGGATTCTTGCAGAGTTGAGGAATGGAATTTACATCGCTCAGGAATAATCGATTCATAATATAAATTGATTCCAAAATTTAGTGCCCAGACTAGATGGTGAACATTGGGGAAAATCAAGCCTCGCAACTCTTACGATAGCGGCAGGCGTTAGTCCCAGAAACCTTGCATCCATTTGATTTATTAAAAAAAAGTGGTTACGCACGAAAACTAATTCCCGTTAGGTCAACCAGCAAATATCCTTGGAATGCCATCAACTTGAAAAAATATCGTCAACCGTGATAATAAACTTTGTTTTGCTTCTAATGTCAATGGGAGTAGGCCTTTTGCTCATTACCTTTGGTAGTCATGCTCAAGAGCGATTTCAACCCCTTCGAATATATCTCCTCTCGAGGAGATTTTATTTCTTCCTCCGGGCACGGAGACAGCTCATCCCTTTGGTTCGCTTGAAAAGGGTTCCTTAACGCACCGGATGTTTCTGCTTCCCTATTAAGTCCCCGTTTGGGGTTGTATTACCCCCTTCCCTTCCCCCTCCCTCCGCGCACGAGGGTTGGCCTCCGACGCAGGCCTATTTTTAAACATGCTTAAGCGACTGCAACTCCGGGAACTCGAGCGGAAAACGGCGGTCAATGACGCTCTTGTTGTCTGTACCGGCGGCGTTATTGCCCCACCCCACGCCCCCCTCATCTCTAGCCGGAGCGAGACGGCTAGGAAATTATTATTATTAGGTACTATTATTTCCTTGGCTCGCGCTCTGAACGAAACCCATTCAGAAATGCAGAGAGCGGGCGACGCCAACGCCCGGTTTCTGCACGCCTCGAAAACAAAACATGAAATGAAACGTTTGCACTGTAAATGATGTAGACACATGCGATAAACCTTCCCCAGAGTTAAGGCGTCGACCGCGGGAATAAACGCTTCCCTACACATGCATGCATGGCCTCACAAGAGACGATCGCACGAGCGTGCATCGACTCCCGAGTAACTCGAAGCTCTTCGAAATTATTTTATCTCGTCAAATGTCTGCCATTTCTGAATGAGAGTGCTGATGCAGAACCAAGCCAAATACCGTTGACGATGAACTATTGAACTCTCGCAGAAGAATCCATTCCCATCCACGGGAGACGGTGTGATTGGGGAAAAATTGGAAATGAGGAAGAGGAAAACGTTATGAGGGAGAGAGAGAAGATGATAGATGAACACAAACGTCAACGATAGAGATACCAATATCCATTGATATACTTCAAAATTCGCACAGTATTTTGTGAATCACGTGGGACAGATATCCCTCAGGACTCCGTAAAAGGACTCAGTCTCCTTTCTTCGAATGTAAAATACCAAGACGGGCTCTTATGCAGTCACAGTTCTCATCCTCAAATTCTTTCTCGGGAACAGCATTTCCAAAGAAGTTACATAAAAAGTTCTGAATCACGATACTGCTTCTGTAAGATTATTTTCGATGAATTTTGATGTCTCGGCCTTTCTTGTAGTTACCACTAAGAGTTTATTAATAAATATGATAAATACCATTATTGTGTAGACATACGGACCTTCTTCAACAAAGTGGTCATCATCAGCTAATTGGCTTCATTCGTAGTATATAAAGGATAATGAGCCTTTGGTCAACCTTTGAACCTAATACTTCCACATCTTACCCTGAAACCCGTTGCAAGGATATATGGGAGTGTGTGTCAAGCCACCAGATATTAATGACATAGAGTATTATTGGCAATCTGCATCTTTGAACTTTCGGAAAGTTCAAATTGCCGAACGTGTTTCCTATTGTTGTATTCACGAATTGTGGGAAGGAAAAAGGCTTCCTTACATCTATCTGTTTAACAGACAATCTCTCTTAACTTCCTGTCGGTGTCTCGTCTACCAATGTCATGCGGAACCAAAATGATTCCTTCTTTTCCCGCTGGAAACTCGAATGATTTGCATCTATACAACAGTTTGAGTCGTCCATGCAATCTTCTTGTTTTCAGCGACTCCCCAAACCCAAGCTATCCAATAATAATGTGTTGACCTCTGTTCGTTCATAGAGATTCTTCACGAAACGGGCGGCTCTCCTCCGCACCCAGTTCAATTCCGAGATTAGTTGCTTCTGAGCGTGGTCCCAAATGCTCGAGGCGTGATCAAGATTAGGCCTAAGCAGCGTGAAATAACGTCTCCTTAACTTTTTCAATAGAACATTGATATTTACAATAACTGTTCAGGCATTTCCCTTTCTCCTTGGTTTCTATCCTTCAAAGATATCCGCCCTCAAGTTTTTCGCAGGAATTACTTTTATTCATTTTGGCACGATATTTACAGCAAAAACGATGAAAACCAGGGGTTGATACCTTGAGCAAGAAAAATAGACACTGAAATCCAGAGAAATAATCCTAGGTGATTCTCTGGGTGTTGTACCAATCCCTAATATTTATTAAAATTATAAAAGTTTTCGTAGAATGGTCACTAGGGCAAAGAAAGCTCGGTACCGGTACCAAAACTTGGTGAAAACCAACAGGCTTATCTCCACTGCCTCGGAATTAAAACCTCTGTGCAAGGAACATAAAGCAATAATGTTTTATAACTACTATGAGTATTACGTATCAATCAACTTCCAACAGATTTCCTAACATACGTACTTACATATACAACTCAAAAACGAAAACTTTTCGCATACTATGATTGGAAACTCATCCACCATAACTATCTGTATTTACAAGCAAAGTTTTATCAATAAACTTTACAGTATCAGGGGTTACTTCGCGGAAATTATTAAGTTTTATCATTTTGCGAATAAAATACGAGAAAACGGCCCATTTTAAATCATAATTAATAGAGGAAAAAGAGACGAGACGGGCTTATTCCTACGAATATATCCGACATGCTGCTATTTTTCCTTCATTTTCGGAGTTATCAAAAAAATGATCAATCCAGTATCTGAAAGAAAATGAAAAATCTCAGCGAAAGGCATCGAAAATGCCTTCAATAGAAAAAGGCGTCTTTCCCCTCGATTCTCTTACTTTACTCCACGATCAAAAATCAGCTGAAGAATATGAAACATACTCATCAGTAATATAAAATATACCGAAAGTATTTCAATCTGCGCAATTTCCACCGACGGGTAATTATCATTATATTTAATTTAAATTGTACTCTCACTTACTCATCAACTTTAGAACCTTCAATTTCTTTATCAACTAAGTTACACCACTTCCTATAAAAAACCTCTTTTTCCATGTGCGTTCGTGTCGTCCGCTAAATCTGGTGTGCATCCGCTGTTAACCTTCATACGTTAACAGGAAGTCACACGCTCTTCCAAGAAAATACAGTTATTTAAACTAATATCTTAGTTCATAAATAATCACAGCGAACTTTGGAAAATATGGATCGATCTGTTATTAAAACTTAGTCTATTTACCCAACATCTATTTCAAGGAGTACGTTAATCCTTTCCTAATTAGTATATAATATCTGAGAAGGGATGCTTCGAGAGCTTTGGCTGATGTCTACTTTTTATACGCTTTTTCCTTGTTTTGTTTTGTTACATTCACAGTTTGATATCGGTATCTATTTAATCAAATTACTATCGATATCTAATTCCCGATGCTCAATATTTCTTCTTTCTCGATTTGAAACTCCGCACAGTTAAGTATTCCTGACGACAATTCTACCATATTTGAGTTGACACCTCCTCCATCTTCCGTCCCTCCCGCCCCTGATTATCACATTTTCATATAATCCCTGCATTGTGGGTGTCTATGGCAAGTACTTAATGAGTGTAGTTAAAATTTGAGTTGAAATCCACGCAACTCTCCCCGATTTTTTTCCACAGTCAACAAGCCCCAGCAATACGGTTGTAATATGAGGTCTCTGGGGTGAAGGTTCGAATCTCGCGAAGAAAAGGCATACTCACGGGAATTGAGTACAGCAGTTAATAGGTACGGTTGGCATGGGTGGAAAACTTCAAAGAGTCTAGAAAGCACTAAATAAAAATTATTTATAACAAGTTTTCACGACCACGCTTTTTATTCAAAATTAACAAAAAAGTGAAAAAACAAATTTCTCTTAGGTAGCCCGAAAGTTTCCAAGGGCACGTCTGAAAATGAAAAAGTGGGTGATTTGTACTCCTTCTCTAAACTAAAAACGTCTTAACTTATAAAGCCATCATTGGGCTACAATAATCTTACAAGTTCTGCAATTACTAAATCACACTTCAATAGTAAAGGCACGCAAGCTTTCATTTTCAGACATGTATTGTCATGTAATGTTTTTGGTAACTGAAGAACAATTTATTTGGCACTTTTTACTGCTATTTGGAATAAATGGCGCATTTATAAGGTTTTCTGATTATGTATTTATTTCATTGCTGTCCGAAGTTCCTCAATCAAGGACACGATGCATGAGGACATTTGAAGAGGGACACAAAAAGGCACGACAGATAGAAAGATAAACGTCTTTATCAGAGAGACATAGAGACAGGAAAGAGATATTTGATAGGCGGTGAATCGCTGGAAATGAGAGCCTACGAGTCTTAACTGGTTCATACAAAGAAAGCAGTATATTTACAAACGCATTTTATGCTAGAAGAATACAAGTATTATTTGCACTGAAATAAAGCGATAGCTGGACCGGGGTCTTATTACCATTATTATTACTATATACCGTCGAATTTCGATACATCAGATCAAGGCGTCGCGACAACGCGGTGAGGAAAAAAAGGAATACAGTGTGACACAGCCATCTTTCACAAACTGGCCACGCCTATGTTGAAAATATGTGACAGGAAATAAATACTCAGCCGCTCTCCATCCATATCTCCTCAATTCTCGGAGCCTCTTATTCCACGAAATTCGAGACGCTCTTCTCCGGCAAGGAGGCTCTGAAAAATATCTCCACAAAATTTCCGGCACTAGATATTTGTTCGCGTTCCCTGAACGACAAGTTGGATGTTGGATAGAAAACAAACTAAATACCATTAAATAACCAATAATAATTGCTAGGAGCTCACCGAAATTATATATCATATCAATCAATTAATCTCGCTCCACGCCTGACGAATCTGGAACGACACAGAAATGATGCAACTTTTTTTCGGAGGTTTTCGGAGAAGAATCTTAACTCACTATCATCAATGACGAATTAAACAAATATTAAGGGATAAAATAAACATGAGTCCTTACTTCAATACTATAGGACGTTGATAGAAGCAGCGGCAAACGGTCGTCACAAATATCGACATCAGTATCACGGGTTACATCTCATGGACTCGAGTAACCGAACACTATATCCTATCCTTTACGATTCTCTTCCATCCTTAATAGTTCCTTGCGCTGACGTCTTCTATCATTATTATTTCTCGCAATCCAAATTTGCCCTTCCTCTTTAGTCCGTCCCTTCTTTCCGTCCATTCACAATGTTCTTCGAGAAACTTTTGCGTTCCAGAATGGACCCAATCATTTTCCTTTTCTCTCTTCTCACTGCCTTTCTTTACCCAATACTCGAAGGAGTCTTCATTAGTATCTCGGTATATCCTTTTTATTCTCATCATTTTTCCGTCGAATCACATTTCCTTCGCTTCTGATAATATTTTCTCTGCTTCTGCTACCGTTGATGTCGTACAGTCATGGGAAAGTAAACTCTTTATGTAGGTTTCCACGTACTGCGATTTTGTGCCTAGGTTATTGCTTTTGCTCGTTCTAACAGAAAGAATTCGCATGCTCAACTCGGCTGCGATTCTACTGTTTATTTCATCGTTAGCGAATAACACTTCAAATAGTGTAATTAGCATTATTGTTCCTATTGCCTGTCTAGTTTTTCTTTCCTCAAACCCTTCTTCCTGGTGTAGTACCTTAAGATACCTTAGTGTTATGCTTCACCGCAGACAACACGTAGTACTGTGTCCCAGGTTATGATGTCACAATTTTTCTCCAAACACTCGACGGCAATGAAGGTCGGCTGTTTTCTCTATATTCTCTTTTCTATGATGAGTCGAAGACACGAAAATCCTCAATTGCCCACTGCCTATTCTGAATTCAAATAGATCTTTTACGTAAACACTCGCTTTCATCCCCATCCTTCGGTAGATTATTCTAGTCATCATTATCCATGAATGGTTCATCGGGTTAATTGCTTTAAAGGCTTTTGTAAATGTTTAACATAGGGATGGATAGGTTAATCTTTAAGTCCAAAGGCATTTATCCTTTTGCATGCCTACATATTACAAATTAGGTTTTAGGGATGTCAGAAATCTTTGTTTTCACTAGTTTTTAAAATTATTTTCAACGGCATTTTTTCGTCTTATGCTATCTTGTTTACCTATTAGCTTGGTCCTTCATTGCAGCATCAAATTAAGTCCTTAGTATGGAGTCTCCTTTCTCATCGCAATGAATGGATTATTTTGAAAACGATATAATGCAATGGAACCCAGATAGATACAAACTAGCACTCTTAAACACCCAGACAAATACCACCTAGCGCTCTTCAACATGACAAATGGTGCATGGGCGGCTTTTTCTATGAGGAAAAATAATGCTATCCCAATTTATTTCCGTCAGGTTTTTAACTAAAATGAAGGCAGTGACCTAGTTGCGAAATTTATGAATTACAAGATGAAAATTAGAAAAATAATAACAATGATTCTCTTCCCTTTGTTTGCAAAAGACTTGGAGAACAATGACAAAAACGGGGACTCGATGGAACAAATTTGTCTACATGCATTATTGATCAATGCCCAATTCGTAAATGATAATGCTTACATTAATGCTCGCTATAATGCCATCGGTGGAGAGCGTCAGCTGCGACAGACGGCAACGCAACACCACCCAGCAATTAGAGCTCCCTAATTAAGTTAGCGTTAATAGCCGGGTCTCCGAAGGGCAGGGTACCAAATATTTTTGCCTCACCTTCGGGCTGGATTCAGAAAAATCCTTGAATTTTTGACTTCGCGGTGCTTCGCACGGAATACGCGGGGGAGCTCGCTAAAGAGACGGAGACGATTAACGCTTTCACTTGCAACCGGAGACGGGTTTAGTGAAGTGGAAATTCGATTCTCTGGTGGTCCGACAGCTGAGGCCATTCCATCCTGCATACAACCGACTTAATAACGATCATACCGAACCAGAAGCGATAACCGCTACAATCCTATGTCCGGGTAAAGAGGTTCGAACGCTCGGACCTTCAAGTAGACGCTTGCATGTGTCCACCATCGCAGCAGCCAGGTCGAAGATGTGAAACATCGTTTACAGTGTGATAAGAGAAGGTCATTTAGTGTGCGGTGACCTTCGACGCATTCAGGTTCTTAACACAATGAGCGGTGAAAATGCCATTGGCCAAGCGAAAAGAATTTTCACACTTCGTGTACGACTCTTGAGTGGAAGTGAATCGGAGAAAGGAATTGGTAGGTAAAATAGATGACAGTCGTTCGCCATCTTGATTGTGGGACAGTTATCATTAAGAGTGTGCCACCAGTGTTAAGCCTAAAACCAAAAATAATTATTACATGAAATATTCAATGCTTTCAGCTAAAGAAATCCTTAACGATCGCTTAAATTTGGTCGAAACATGTCGCACTTAGGTAGCTCAGTGAATTAACGTTATACTGCGAGAGTACAGCATAGGCACATAGCTAGCTGAACATTGAAAACCAAGAATGAAGAAACAAAGCCGAGGGCACTTGTTAGTGATTCGTCCGAGCTGGCTCATCTCGGAAGTGTAAACAACTGGAAGCCATTTTTCTAGCAGGCTGACACAAAGGTAGTATTACAATTGTATAATACCTACTTTTCCGAACACCCTACGAAGATAAAATGTTAAACGGCCACATTTTTTCATCGCGGCTACCGGTGAAACTATGTTCACGACAGAAGTTATGGTTCTTGCTTGCTCGCGGATCTTGAATATTTTTGCCCCAAACAGCTTCATTACAGTGGCCTTAATGTATCCAGATACTATATTAAAAATACATAAAACTATATTAACACAAAAATATACACAAATACTATAAAATATACACAAATACTATATTAAGAATGCATAAATTTTCTTAAATATGATTACAAAATATGATAAACTCCCTGAACGAAGTTGATATCTGTTGTACCGGGCATAAGATTTCCTTCTCTACATTCGCATATGTGGGAACTCTATGTACCAATAGGCATCTAAAACAAATAAAACGATTTTATTTAGATGTGCTGATATGTCAGTTAGAGGAAATCCAGAGGTTATATCGAGGAAAATACCGGGGTCGGCAACAACTTCATATCAGTCACGGAAAGTGGCAACCCTTTGAGACCCAGCTAGAGGAAGAATGGAGTCGGCAATACGTATGTCTTTTAAATATCTCCACCAGGATATTCCCTGAGAGTGAGTTATAGCCACTGATCAAAGATTGCTGCGTGTCGGTTCAAATACTATAGCCTATAGCACGTCGGCGCTCAAGTTGCCCGTAGAGATTAAAGGGGGTACTGATGTCTTACTTATCACCACTCATTTATCAACCTCACGTACTTTTTCTAAGGTGAATTATGCAATGAACGAGTTTTTGGTTTGGCCCAATCTTCTCCAATTTGATGTCAACTGTTTCCTATTGTACTGGTAACGGTGGAGTTGATCCTTGCCTAGCTTCCCTCAGTTTTGAATTTCTCTAGGAAGGGTTTGGTTACTGCTGGTTTTATTTTTTATTCGCTCCTCCGTTTACCGTCGAAAGGAAAGATGAGAGCGCTATATGCTCCAAATACATTAACTTTATACTACTTCTGGACTGGCTGACATACGCTTAGATTTTAAACTATACTCTTTATAATTTAACTGTCATTCATGAGAGTCATAGGCATTCACGGGTACCTCATACGTTTTTTTGTCTTAAAGTAACGACAGTTTCGTTGACATTCCGGTTAATCCTCACCCCAGGTCTGATTATGCTACCTGCAATGGCTGTTACCTGAAGATAGACGAGGGTGATACTCGGAAATATCTGCGAATCTCTTGATGAAACACCACGGTAGGCCTAATGAAAACAAAATCTTCCGTGTTAATCAATGCTTACGTCGCAGAACCTAGTTAGAGCACAGAGATAAATCCAAGTCATATTTGCTTCCGTTATCGACCACATATTGCACCGAAATTTGAACGTCTTCGGCGTCGACTGAAAATTTCCCAAATTCTTAATTAAGGGAATCCACTGCGGGCGTAATCTTAGCTGTGCTTGGTTGTGATTGTCTTCAATGACTGATAAACACATATTCAAAAAAGGTCTCGGGCATTCACCTTTTTTTTTTTAGAACAAATAGATATGCCCGCGTATGGAGAATCAAGTCCTTTCTTCTTAAACAAAGTTATTTTCGTCATATTTCAGAACGTTCCCACGCAAACAGATCCCGTTTCCGACGGAATTTCTCAGGGAATCCAATTCCCCTCATCGAAATTAATGGATTTATTATGTCCAAAATTGGGTAGAACACTAAACGTTTCATTGCCACCCTGGATACAATTTAACGTTGGCAGGTGTGAATTATCTTCTCTCCTTCGCAATTAAATACGCTCTTATATTAAAAATTTACACATTGATTGATAACACCTCTAACACCTGTGCCACCTTCCTATTCCCCAGTCCCACTTGGTTTTCTCTCTTGCCCAGCCAATTATTCAGATTCCAAGCTCAGGAAAATTAATAATCCGATCACATGTAGAAATAGAGCTTCTACAGATATTCTCAGCTCTACAACGCAGTACTGAAGGCACGAAATTTTCAAAGGAAACTCAACAGTCACCAAACTCACTCATTCAAATTACAAGGACGCTCCCTTAAATATGCAAAAAAATTTCAAATTCACGTTTATCAGCAATTGTATTTAGCTTAGAAGCCATTCATACCCTTTCCTAAAAATGCCAACATAAATAACGCGCCTACTTCCTATTACTTCCTACCGGAACGAGATCAATGCAAGCAACGATATTTCAATATTCACCCAAATTTAACACGTTTCACTTATTCAAAAAACTGCACCACCCCTTAAAAGCGTCCGTAAAAATAACCAGTAATCTGGGAAAATTTTATTTAAACCATATTTCCAAGATTTTAAGAAATAAATCTAGAGTCGCTATCAGCACTGAAGAACAAATTTTTCTACAAAAAATCTCCTGTTATCTTCGAAAACCAATTGATTCACTTTCATTGAGTGGATCGTGTCAATGCTTTATTAAAGATGGATTCTTTCAATATCTTGGCTAGTGATAGTAGTTTAGTTACCGAGGAATTTTAATAGTAACATATATCCAATGTTTTATATTGTTTTGGTCACGAATTACGAGTAGGATAAAGGATTCACTAAACCGGCCCTTTTAACAGTATATTTTCCTTAACTTCTCATGGGTTTCTCGCCTGCAAATTTAATATGGAATTAGAATTAGCTATTCCTCGTCAGCTCGAAAGTTTCCAGTAGGCTGTATTGAGTGATCCATTCTAGATTTTTCAATTATCTTGCCACGTTAAGCGTTCGCTAGTGGCAATGCTTTATGGTTCGGGTGGCCATTACTTTCCTTTGTACTATTTATTCACACAATTTAAAACTTTTATTTCTGGGTAAAAAATTCTCGAGGAATGAAAAATAATATTTCTTTTCAACTTTTTCATTCAATACTTTCTATCCGGATTACCTTTTTATTTGATGAAACCAAGTTATTTTATGTATTGAGACCTAACTCAATGCCAATGCAACAAAGTATTTAATTCACACCGCTTTATTTATACCCATATGCCTCTTATATTTTGTAGAAACAGAGATGCTATGACTTATTTTAACAGTTCAATATTGAACACTTTTGGGAGTAACAAAGGAAGCCAGTCTTACACTTTGCTTACACCCGAGATAACTCGAGAGACGAGCGTAAATAGCCATAATTCTTTTAGACTTTTATTGTATCTCAACCAATAATAGCAGCTCGTCTATATGTGTGCAGAATTATTTGAATATTACACGGCGCAATG
>LYUA01000074.1:359210-369435 GCA_002093875.1 Calopteryx splendens | reverse complement strand
GATATTTGAATTTGAATATCGAATTTCTATGCAAATTGTGCATCGCAAAAATTCCGCTTTACTACTTCGAGAATTAAATGGACAATGTTGGATAATATCGCATGATACCACATTCCACAGGTACGTAGTATAGGGGAGCGTGCACATCGACATTGAATGCCCATTTCCTCCCACCTCCCCTCTTCACCGAATTTAAATCGCATAATATGGTACGATATCGTACAATAACGCATGGTATCATAAAGCGATAGGTGTGTCGCACTGCTCGTCGCTCATATCGATTTTTTTTCAATAACGCAGAGCGATGAATAGGGATCATCGCACACCTACATACCATGCCAAGTCGATGCATCGCAATACCGCACAACAATTGGAGCAGGTGATTTACTTGTGCAGGTGATTTACACATAAGAGCTTCTTATTTATTCTTTGACATACTTATTGTTTAAAACATCAAAACTTGTAGAATGCGATGGGCTGGACATTTATTAAGAATGGGGATTCATAAAATACGAAAAAGGCAAATCATGGTGAAAGCAGATGGAATCGGTGACCCACATTAAAAGGTAGGATAGCGTGGATATGTATATGAATGCTATCGGAGTACGGGACTGGAGAAAGCCTGCAGTAAGAAGAAATGAATGGCAAATGACTTTACGGAAGGTCAAGACCCACACAGGGTTGTCAAAGTAATAAAACTGAAATAGTAAGGAATATCTTATGCATTTTTTTTTACCAAAAAGTGGCTCTCATATTCAAGCGCTCATATTCTTTGCCAACAGAGGTAATTTTTTCCGAGCATGAGCGTACAACAAAAGGTAGTCGGATTCCGTAACATTCAAACATCTTCGACCTTTGGATGGATTATCGACTGTTGACCAAGTTCTCTCGGGAGGCTTGGAAAACAACTTTTTCTTCATAACAAACAAGATGTAATCGGATTAAAAGTTCCCTGGTTGCATTATTTAAATACATCCGCAGTATAACGATCGGTACAAACAGGATAAAATAACGGCTCTCCATTTCTTGTTTCCCGTCCAGCCTTCAATCGGCATGCGAGAAGTGTGCTGAAATAGAGTCGCGAAGTTACAAAATGGTTGACAATCGGAAAATCTCCATTCATCAAAGACAGACACACGACGGCCGTGTGAGGCAGGTGACCAGTTATGGAGAGCTGAGTCACGAGGCATGCCCGACCAACTCGCCACTGCACCTAGGAGCAACGATCCCAGCAGCTCCACTAACAGACAGTGGTTTTCCCATCACTGCATTAGTTTTTCCGCGACAATTCAAAAAAAAACCTTTCACGGATTTCAAAGCCGGCTTTGAACGTGATGCGCTTGCTCCTGTCCATAAACGACGCACGCGAGACGTAGTCGGAGAAAAATGTTGAAAGATGGCGAAAGAAAAATAAAAGGAAAAGAAAGGTTGATTCGGACACCGCTGAAAAGGCCATAAGTCACGAAAAGTGAACTCATACTAAGTCTAGAAAAATTTCCAAGACACCAGGAGACACGGTCAACTGATGTCGTAACATTTACTGGATGGCCATCTGCAAGTCCTTTCTGTACGGATTAACAGGACAACTCTCAACGGCAAAAACATCCACGGAACGTAGATTTCGCCAACACGCTGACTTGCGTGACTTTTGCAATGCCCGTTTTCAACTATCCTTAAATTTGATACACACACTGACTAAAATTAAGAGAGAAAATGACCTTTCCTAACTTTGCTATTCATTTCTGATTCACACCAATTCTGGAATTCATGTAGGTAATTGTTCCGAAAACACACCACAAGGAAGTGCGGCAGGGACTTGAAAATTGCCCAAGAAATATTAATAAAGAAAAGTTAAAGAAAAATTAAAGAAAAATTAATTAATTAATAAAAATTAAAGAAAAATTAATATAATCCGGCCTTGGTACTTTAAAATATCCCCAGCAGTCTTTTAATTTATTTGCATAACTATTAGTAAAAAAATCAAAAAAGCTTACGTTTGGCTTTGAAGAGTAATGAATGTGAGGGTATGCAAGGTTACCAGCCTATGCCAGGGTTGCCTGTACCACGTGCAGTATTGCCTACTAATGGTTATGACACTCTGCCGGCCAGTTTTGTCACACTTTCGTCAGCATGCTACAAAAGAAACCAAAAATACTCCAGAACAGCGTTCACCATTCTGATCATGCCGGTTTACCTTCTGAAGGAACCACATAGATTTCCAGCACACGCTTGCTCGCAACCTACCACTAGATAAATTGTAACGATATAGTACATTTGATCAATTTGTTTAAAACTCAAATTTAAATAAAAACTCAATATCCACAAAAATCTTTAAATCTAATCCTTCTAGATAACATGTTTCTGAGGCAATGCAGAAATCTTTCCAGCAATACTTTCCTGCATTTTAGTTTCTAGAGTTATGTACTTTACAAACAGGCTATTAATGAGCTCATTTGAGAGCAAAGTTACAAGTATGCTAAAAGGAATTACTTGGAACATGCCTCCTTTTGCTACTTCATTCGTAAAAACGACGTATAGGAGGAAGGGAAATAGAACGGTCGTTTTCAATTACAGCTCCGTAATGTACATAATACTAATGCTACATAATACGTAATGTACTTATTACTTTACTGACATTCAGGGTACGTGTAATTTGTACGGAAAGGTAGTTGATAGGCTGGTACAGATGACACAACATATACAGTTATTTTGTACTACTAATTATTAAGTATGAAAGAAGTATGCTGCGATGGTATGACTTATGTTAGTTGAGGGAATGGATGAGAGCCGAATCACCACAAATACGCATGGGAGAAGAGTAAATGGTTTGAGAGAGAAAGGGGTAAACCGATAAATTCATACGTGAATGTGGTCGAAGAGACGAGGAATATTAGAAGCTTCATGACTCATGAGCAGAAGAGCATGTATGAAACAATGTAAGAATGTGACAGAGAATTCCGGGACATGGCAATATCGAAGAAATCAGCTAAATGGACTAAGTTCCCTGAAATAACTTAGAAACATTTTCTTATGACTTTGCCAATCCCGAAATGAAACGGAGTGAATGTTGAGTACTGCAATAAAGCATTACCAAAAAAGGAAAGAAAGAGAAAATTAGCCAGAGGATACGACCTTAAAAAAGTTCCCCACGAAATAAAAGGGGATTTCGGGATTAATTTACAAAATTTCGTAACAACTCTCGGGGAACCCAACGATATTAAACAATAATCATGAATCACGCCATCAAAACATATATGCTGAAATAGGTTTCTATGCGCCCCTGACACACATGCAGCACGAGTCACGTTTGCGCGAATGGTGCATTCCCTTTGTATAGATCTCAGAATAAGAATTAGATACTTGAAGGCCGATGGATTCACGAGCAGAAGAAAGTATGGGATTCACTCTTCCTTGCATCCTGGGGAACAAAACTTAAAAAAACATAGGTCTGTCGATGATTTCTTTCCAGTCCGCTTAGCAGAATGCTTGAGAAGTTTCAACAAGTTCAAACCATAACGTGGGAAAGATACACACTGACTGTTGCTCATTAATTTAAGAGAAAAAAACAACTATTTTCCCGCAGAAGGATCTGCATGTTACATCTCCGGCACAAGAAAATTGGGAAGAAAGGCTGATTGCAAGGGGGCTGATAATTAAACGACTCACTCAATTGCCTTTCCCAACGCTCTGGACGCCCTTCAACCGGGGCCACCGACGCAAATGTGGCAAGAAGAGCTCGAGAAAAGTTTTTTAAGAAGATCCCGTCGCGGTTTAAAAGCCTTTGCGAAACCCTTGGTTTATCATACGGGACTTGAACAGCGAATTTCCATCGATGAACTTGGGATGCGCCTGCATCCAAAGCTAAATTTATACCTCGTCTCTTGAAGACTGAACAAAAGGAACATCGAGTTCAGGGATGCTCGGAGCTCAAACAACCACGAGGAAACGACTCAAAATTCATTTATCAGATCAAAGCTGGAGATGGAACGTGGGTACACGGTTAAGACCTGACGTGAACGAAGTGGGAGTCATCGAATTCACCAAGACCACAAAAACAGCACGTCCAGTCCGAGGCAACCCGAAAATGACTTGGGCCTGTTTTTTACACCAAAGGGCTCATCCACAGAGAATTTTTTCCGCAAGGGCAAATTTTGAATTGACTTAATTACTGCATTAATTCTTAGACTTCTTAGAGAACAAGTTTGACGGAAATGTCCCGAGATCTGGAACCAAAAATAGTGGGTTTTGCATCGTTGTCATGATCCAAGACTCAAGTTCCTCGCTATTTGCGCGTCAGTTTTTGACTTTTACGAAGACGATTGTCGTTCTCTACCATCCCCCTCATTTATTCATCCTACTCAGTCCCCTTCGATTACTTTTTTTTCTGAAAATGAAGCTTACGGGGGAAAAATTTGAGACCATAAATGACATTTATAAGATAACGTAGGAAACACTAAAGGAAATAACAGAAAATGATGGGATCTTCCAAGCATTAAAATTCCTCTGGAACTGGTGTGTCAGTGCTGCAGGGAACTAATTCAAAGCAAATGAAGTCAACTAATTTATTATTTTAGTGTACAATCTTTGATTAATAAATACCTTGAACTTTTGGCTTGAACCTAGTACCTTCCTAAGCGCACCGTTATTAGTCCAGTCATTAGTCAAGGAAGCAATAATTATGTGCATTAAATAAAAATCAAATAACATTCTTAACCATTTACACTTGCTAACTAGCCAAGGTCTGCCAACTACGAAACAAGCATTAGTATACTGTTCCCTCACAAACAAGACAAATTCCGATACTCTTTTCATCTCAGCGTTAATGAATTCCGGCCATGATGTAAGGCTGTGCTTCCACAACCATGAATCACGTCCAAATAAGGATCTTTAGATCGGAGAATTCTTTTAAGTGTTTCCGAATAATTTTTCTCTCAATATTTTAATTACTCGTACTTGGTGTGTGTTTTTTACTTATGGTTTAATTTAATAAATTATTCTAATTCTGGTCCATGGATCTTGAGAATAGATTGTCACTCTAATTTGGGTCGAGGCTGAAAAGGTTAAGGGAAACTGAAATGTTATGTCTCGGAAATAGAAGGCCTTGTAAAAAACATGAAAATTGATGCAAAAAAATTTCAAATGGATTATTAGAGGTTGTACGAAAATTAGTAAGAGTGTGAGTAAATTTTAGCAAGAAGGCAGTACGTGAATAAGTGACGCAACAAGAAAATAATAAATAATTTCTAATTTGGAGATGTATTGACTGAGTTTAGTTTATAAGGTGCTCCGAAATTTGTGTACCTACATAATGTAATCGTTCACTTCAATCAGAATATCTCTTACTTGACAATCAAGACCTATGACCGAAGTGGGATCGAACCCGAGACCTTTCCGCTAGTCGGCGAGTGAATTATCTGTCATTATCCGGCAAAACCTTCGGAAATATTGCAACGTCGGTTATAACTGTTTCATTATATATATACATACATGTACACACACACACCTATGCACGCACAATATATATATTTTCAAATCAGAGATTAAGCCTCTGACGATTGTATCAACTTCGAATGAAAAAAATGATAAGGAATTAATGCGTTGGATTAGATGATACACGTGTTATCAGAACAACGTTTCAAGAGAGCAAGTGTGAGATGAGTTTTAATGGAACATGGATGAACAACTTTATTTCACCAGTCAGTATTCAACCAGTTAACTAAATTATCGTTAGAATTTACTTACGTTACTGATGCTAATATTTTCACCATCAACGGCGATTGTCTAGTCTAGGACTGTTTCGGCGCAGCTTTTCGTTCATTGTTGAAGTCCTCTTAATGCCTTGACGTATCTTCGCTTCCGCGTCAGTCATTATTTGCTCCATATATATCATCCATAGGACAAAAAGGAGGGAGTTGATGATAAAGACCTTAGGAAATATGCCCTTGATAAAAATATCATCAATGGCTCTTTTCATACACTTTTCTTCAGCAACACCCATCGCACTATCAAAATTTTGACTCCGTATCTCTTCAGTGTGTTCGTTTTCACCAGTGTGTGTTTCACCTTTCTCCTCCCTCTCTTCTCACAGCTTCAGGGTTGTTTAGTTATTTAAACCATCCATTTCATCATTCTGTAGTACCACGTATCGACAGCTTCCAATCCTCTCGTCTTCTGCTTTGATCATCCCTCGCTATCATGCGAATAATTCTCCAGTTTCGATGGAATGCTTGCGACCTTACTTCCAGGCTAGTTTTTCCAGATGCTCGTAGAATTTTCTTGTGACAGAATTCCTTTTTCTGCTACGCCGTACCACAAAATTTTACTTCAATCTCTTATTGCTGCTGATCCTACTGCCCACTCAGCGAAACTATTTATTTATTCCAATAAATGCATTGCGCGGGACTGAACCACAAAGCAACGTGATAGGAGTTGCAGAAAAAACCTTAAATACGGAAAATAGGAACCATGGGGTGAAATAAAAAGAACATGAAAAAAGGTAGAAAGGTGAATTAACGGTGCGACCTGACTAGAATGCGTTCGCGCAGGAGTTATATCCCTAGCATTAATATTCGCTCTTAAAATATTGCCATCCTTATGATGAAATAGGGAAGCGTCTGAATTCCTTTGTAACAGTTTAACAAATTTACATCCGCATCTAATATTGCGAGTCGCCACAGGACGAACCATAGATGATGCTTGGACAATGGGCATTAATGAAACGAATAATGGGTAAAGAATTTAATTTATGAATTATGAATGAAATCGACCTATGAAAAGAAATAACCTAATTCTAAGTCACAATGATTTACCTCATTATTATTCCTAGGATTTCTCATTTCGTTATCTCATTGGCCATGTTGTTATTGTAAACAGAGTTTAAATAAATACTGCTAATATCTTGATGTCATCGCTTTCACGAGTCACGCTAAAAAAATTACCACCGATTACCACCGTTTGCCCTCAGAAGACCAACGTTGGCGAGTTTAATATTGTTTTTCGCTTGGCGAACGTGTGTGGGAAAAACGAGTCTTTATATCTATTAGACCAGCTTTCTACTACTCTTTAAGCATTTACGCGTGGGACAACCTGTTCACGGAGCGTGAGATTTTAATAATTACCTAGACCAGGATACTAGAATGTATTTTTTTTACTTTGGATCGTACTTGTCGATATCGTGGATTTAATACATTAGGCTTTTAAGAGGGGTATAAAATAAAAATGACAAAACTATTCCTAAGTTTCGTGAGATAAAGGGAAAAAAGTTTGCTTTTTCGTCGAGTAACAAAAGAAGAGCTACGGTAAGTATTGTAAATCGTGCGGGAGGAGATTTTCGGCTCCTCCGACCAAACAGGTTTGTAAGGAGAAAATATCGCCTGCTTTCGTAGCTATTTCTTATAACTTCGAAACTAATGAGCATTTAGCATTATACTCGGGTGGCAATGAACGCAATATTCTAGAAAGTTTGTTCGCAATCGATTAAATATCTTGATGAAAACCCGCCACAGTAAACAGGAGTGATTTCAACTGGTTATCCATCACGAGTGATAAAGAGATAAAATGGACATGTAATGAATGCGTCACTAACATACTATCGTCTCAAGTATAATGAATGCCAATTGTTAACATAGAACTATCATATCAGAGTATGGGCGTTAGGGAGATGAAAACGTTGCGGAAAAAGGTCCAGAATACAGTACACAACGATTATTAGGTGAGCCAAATGTAATGCGAAAGTAGTGTATTTTTAGGGGCTAGAAAAGTACTCCTCTTCAATCAAACCAGTTGGCGACGACTTTGCGGACCGTAGTAGAGAGCTCGGCCGTCCCGCTGTGGCCACACCTCAGGATTAGATAGGCTTAATGAGGCACTACTCTACTTAATTTTCCCGCACCTGCTAACGTCTTCATTCCTCCACTCGTTACCAGTCCCCGCGCTTTCCGTCACCCTTTTCGTGAGTTCGACTGGCGGTCGTACTCTGCGGTCATTCGAGTCCAGTTTCCCCCGACCGATTTGGAACATGGGGCAAGAAAGGGAAGAAAAAAGGTTTTTACTTTTCCGTCTGGACACCTTCTGTTGACTCCGGTGAGTTGCAATTCCTCTACACAAGAAAGAAAGAATGAAGAGAGAGAGAGACAAGAGATAGAGAGCTGGAGCGAGAGAAAACGCCGAGGCCCACACGGCCACCATACCCCGTTCGAATCCCCGCTGAGCGGTAGTGACGGGTATAATTCATCGCTCCCAGAAGGCTTGGGAGTCCGCTTATATGCGGCCGCAAGCCCTCCGCGGTCCCCCCCCTTTCCCCCGTATTCTCTCCCGCCCACGAAACGCCGCCGTCGCCGCAAATGCAGTGTGTTTTTTTTTCGGCCGTTGAAATCCCCCACGCCCGGTGGTGAGGGTCTCTCCCCGGGTCGGACACCCTCGGGAGGGAACTCGCGCGTGGGACGGGGATCCGCTGTTTGACCGGTTCTTTCACCAATTTTGCAGATTTATCTTATTATTATTTTTAAATTTTTGTCACCGGGGGCGTCAAATCCACAGGTCTCACCTTCTCCGAGGTCTTCGGCCCAGTTGTGATTCATCGCGGGGATATGCGGTGTCTCCGCACGCAACTAAAAAAAATTCGTTCCGACATCATCGAAGGCTCGAGCGTGTTATTCATGAAGCCTATAGGACTCAATTGTGTGAATGTGTGTGTGTGTGTTGGTTGCTTATTTTATCAGCCAACTTATTGCTTTGGGTGTGTGGGAAGCATTTTATTGACTCACTCATACGCCTAAGGTTTCCGATCTCGTTATCTCACGGGTTTGGTAAGGCGGGGAATGCTAATGTCGTTAAGTCACTTGTGTCATTACTTCCAAATGTCACAGCAGAAAACTTAAGTGGCAATAATTTATTTTTACGTTTTTACGTGCCTCGGAGGCAGAAGCACGAACAACCCCATGTCAACAGCTACGGCACGACACAAAATTCACACTCAAGGTGGGACTCGAACCAACGACCTTCAGGTTATTTGGCGGGAACGCCCCCTGACGAACAAACCGAATTGGAGTGAACGAAATTAAAGGCGCCATTATGGGTGCAATTTACAGTCACAATTGTTTCCACATTTCACGATAAGTATATTTATCATTTTAAAACAACATATTAATTAAACAAAATATCTTTTCCGTGATTCAAATTTCACTTTTTATGTCTTCCGTCCAGTTTTAATTTCTTTCACGACGGGTATTTATTAAGTGTCAATGAAACTGTCCTGATGAATCGTGAATGAAACCTGAGTTTTATTGATTTGACTCCAGTATTGCGTTAGCGGCAGCCACTGCAAGTTTTTAAAAATGCTCAGTTCGCCAACGGCGACGATGGAAGATGGGGGCAATACGTTGCATAGAAATGCTTTACGTTCGCCTGAACAAATCGTAAGCCGAGGCCTATGTATTGCTACAGGATGCTTCACTACCAAACAATTGATATTTCAATTGGATGCATATAAGAATACAGCTGTTTTACTTCTATAAAACTCTCGATGCCGCACAGTTCAAGTATCACGGTCAAACGACTTGTATCGCAGGCCTGCTTTAATTCAACAGAGTACACTTGTCATTCACAAGTCCCCCCACAGAAACCATTCCAAAGGTTCCGTAAATGACGTCAGGCACAAAACAAAATGAACCCTGTTATACCCACTAATGATATTTCGGAATATCGGTTTCGCGAAAACTAAACATAAAATTCATTACCTTTATCAGCGGGTCGTTTAAAAAATATTTCCTCTTCCAATAAGCAGAGCCCAGATCTTCCAAGTCCGGTATCCGTCTAAGAAGAATTTCTCTCGAAGTCACATGGCGATGCTGCCTTTAATTAGAAACGAAAATTATGGTGGTGAATTTTCCAAAATACGGATAGAAAGAATAAGGCATTTTTCACTTTTAGAGAAGCTCTCGAAAATGTCTTAATTATTAAAAACAACGACAAATGCCACACGTAATAAGCGAGTTTAGGTTAGCTAAGGTGAAAATACAAATCATCCCGAGATTGCCAAATAAAATTTTTTGAAGTCTGATAGTCCTTTCTTAAGCCGTAAAGGGTTTTTTACACCACTGTTTGAAGGTTTTTAAGGAAAGGGGAAATTAAACTTGGTGAGGTGATTTACGGGGAAAGTAAATCCCTCGCCAACGATCAATCACACCTTCAAATAGATGGGCACTCACTCAAGATCTTACACACA
>LYUA01000074.1:280274-311751 GCA_002093875.1 Calopteryx splendens | reverse complement strand
ATATATATATATATATATATATATATATATATATATATATATAATCATATATCCAGATTTCGATTGGCATGGGACTAAATTCATGCATTCCACTGTTATATTTAAGAATTTGAAAGCGAAAAAAAATCGCATTCACAAGTTGGGCATCATGCACACAGGCCCATCAAGTCTCTGGCCAACCTGTTCCAGAAGTTTTAAATATCTCGGTTCATTCTTTGAGGGGTATCGTTACACATTAATAATCACTCTAAATTGGGATTCACATTCATTTCGCGCACATTTTGAACAACTGCATGCAATACGTGGACAAGTATCGTTCCGGCGAGGAAACGTTTTTTTAAGTTCCCGGATTGGTTTTAATTTTTAGAAAATTCCCCATTTTTCCTGAAGAAAATGATATTCCCACACATTTCACGGAGACTAGACACCCTTTAGGGTGTTATAGGTATGTTCGTTAGGTCCGTGAAAGCTGGGACCTACTCTATTACTCTATTTTCGAGGAACGGAGAAGAGGGGCGATGGCAGATTCACTCCCCTATATCTCCCTCCCACCATCCATTTCGTACCTCGAATAACCCCGTAACACTTATTTTACCTCGTAATAATATTGCACAATACTAGCATGTCTTCTTTGAACTTTTATTTAATTCTTTTATCATCACTTTCTCCGAAATAATTACCGCATGCTCAAAAAGTGGCTTGAATGATGTTAAGAAACACATCTCTTTCCTTTTCTAATACATTTTAACCCATGCTAATGAAACAAAGACTCTTAGGGACAGGCCCAAGTATTCCATTGCCACATCAAAAGCACCAAGTTTCTGTCTCCCGAAATAATACTAGTTGATTCTTTGTCTCCGTCTAATTCGCTGATTCATTAGAAGAAATGTGTTTCAGCCTTGACTCCTCCATATGGGAACGTTTTCTTACCTCTATTCGGGCTAAAAACATTCATCGCATAATGTTTTATCTTCAACAAAAAAAAAGGATGACTTTGCACTTCCCATACGACGGGAATGACAAAAGTCCTTTAGGCGAAAAATGATTCTCAATTTCTCAGGGGAAAACGAACGCATTCACTGAGCAAGCATGCTTAGAGATGAGGGCGTAGGCCCCAACAAAGATCTCGAAGGTGAGTAGCGGTTGGAAGTCAGCGGTGACAGCGTTGAAGGGAGAGGTGTTACATCATTCGAATGAAAATGAAAACCTTGTAGGATTGCGACAGTTAAGTACACATTTTCCGGACGGGCGTTATCTCCTGCAATTAAGAAGAACTAAAAGGCCGGCCGGAGAAGGAGCAAAATCGATGAAGAGTAACGTTCTCGACGGGGCCGTGGAAAGGTAAGGGATTGGAGGTGAATGATACTAAGGAAACAGCTGTTCTGTACCCGAATCCACACGACGACCTTGCCTCGGCTTCCTTGAGGGGGAGGGGAGGTGGAGGGAAAGTCGTGACGGGAGCGGCCGGGAAAAGTCTTGGCGCCCGTTCGCGAGATTGAAATGAGGAAGGGAAGATGTTTAGAGGCACGGATTTACTATGCGTCCCTGAAGAATTCAAAAGTGAGCCTTATAAGGAAGTATATACCACTACACACGCATATATATGTATATAAACGGTGCCTTCGTCCGTGACCCACTGCCGGGGCTGGCGTTTTTAAAGATTTTCCGATGATGTTTCGCGGGAGATTTTCTTCGCAACGCACAGGTATGAACGCATACCTGAAAATGTTACTTTGAATGAGGAATTTATTTTACTCCCACCTCATTAAATGGTTTATACTCGTTTGTTTAACCTTCGCATTCCCTCACCATTAAGGGCTGTATTTTTTTGGGCAACTCCCAAAAAAAAAATATTTTGTCATCCTATCCAATATAAATCAACATCGTAAAATTCAGCGTGCACCTGCTTCAATCAAACCCCGCAGTTGCTCGATTAAGTACTATGAGAAACAGAAATAACTTTTTTCTCTCCATTCTGGTATATTTACATTTGATTCTTTATTAGCTCAACGTTTATTAATTAGTTTCATTTTTCGCCGTTCGATCTCATTTTTTTCTGATGAAGCGGATAAAATTTTCAGGTTATCCGATCCATAAAAATTTACGAGTGTAACTGGGTTCCGAAGATGCGCTTTGCGACTTTATGTGACTGGTGTTACAATTGACGTACGTCGGTAATTCCTAAAACCCCAGGAAACCCCAAAAAATTCCAGGAAAAATACGATAGAATTCGAAAAATTGTATCGCAAGTTTGATAATTATATTCAACGTCCATTCGGGTCGGTTGAGAAAAAAAGGCGCTCTACTAAAAAAATCATCAGTTAAGAACACTCATGCCCAAAACAGAGTAAATCTTGAGAGAAAGATTTCGTGATGCGAAAATCTGTTTCCCATGCAGTGAAAAGGCATTCATATTACACGAATGTGACATTAATGAGCGATTAAACCCAAATCCTTCAAATCACACGTCTAATAGGTACCAGGTTTTTCAAATATTCATTAAGATTCGGTTTACCAACAGAGATCTCAGAGACACGTATAGGTAAGCCATCTGTACCTGCCGATTACGACCGGACTATAAGACACGAAAGACTAACATGGATGAACCTGCCATATGCAAGGCAACTTAATGTCCTATTTTATCAATCACATATTTCATTCAAAAACACCAACACTGATAAGGAAGTGATGCAACAATAAATGCGGCCCCCAGTAAGCCCTACCCGACGAACCCACCCTTTGGCGCCGTGGCGAAGAAACCACGAGAGCACGCATGATCCGACCGCGACCTGATTCATCGAATGATGATGCAGGCCTTCCGCCTCCAATTTCCCGACCGTCAAAACGTTCCGTGAACACCCGAGAATCGCATATTCGTGGAATCCTATTTCCTCACACTTTTCGTGGGGGATACGAAAAAAACAGAGAGCTATGCGAGGAATTTTCCCATAAGTGCTTCCCGCTAAATGAGCAACGCCCACAGTTGTGACTCAAGCATCCCGAAACGGAGGAAGCTTGAACTTAAAAAGGAAATTCGTCCCGTTCCTATCATCGTTTCAATTTTCCCTATGAAATGAAATATGGGGAGATTATGAGTTCGAATAGCTCATGACATGCATCGGTTATGAAGAAGGCGACTTCGAAAAACGACTTAGTTTGGGGGATATCCTAGCTTTAAAAGAGTTCCTTTATGCAGGTAGCCCTACGCTCTGAGAAGGTTAGTAAATGTATTTTTGCGAAAAGTGAATGGCGACATAAGCAATCGGATAACTAAGCAAGAACAAATTAGAATAAATCTGTTGTGAACCTGAATAGACCCAGGATAAATACCGCTTTGAAAGTCGCATTGGAAAATTGCCAAAATGAATAGGGGGTGGCGGGTGTGAAACATCAAAAAAATACCTGATTAGTAAAAAAAAACTAGTAACGGGTGCAGACAGCATTAATATTTACCAATTCAAAATAAAGCTGAAGTATTTTACACATTCTTCCTCTGGCCGCTTATTCAACGTCTGAAGCACCATTTTCCAGACAGAAATGGCAGCTCCATTTTTATCAGGAAAATATAGTAGTGACAAAGATCGGAAAAATATTGTGCGCGTAACATACAAATCTTTTAGTCATTTACAATACTACCAAAGTCTATAAACACATATATAACCCATTGGAAATATTTCATTAACATTTTGGGTGGAATATGACGAATCAAACCGAATAACCTAAAAAAGTCTTATTAGTAATTGGAAAAAATTATCACTTACATCTGTGAGTTTTTTTAAAGCTGATAACCATTCCAAAACTACTATGTTCACATTCATTGCCCAAACCCAGCGTGATAAATTCCTACGCCGTTGTTTTGAGTTCCAATGTTACATAACTGCGCAAAACCAAAGCTAGTCGCGCGAGCCAGGCACACGCTTAATCCATCCGACGGGTATTCCTAAGTTCGCAGATCCCGTGGATGGTCTAGATAGAGCGTGTTTAATTAATGATAAATTACTGCTTAATTAAAGCTCATACGAATATGTCACCAACAGGAGCAACTGGTACTTAATTACAATAAATGATGTTGCCTCGGGTACGCCTCTGGGCACCCTCTGCATCATTTTTCCGGTGCTAGATATTCCTGAGAAACCACAGGGAAAGTAACTGGCCCCCCCACCCAGAATACGTGAGTTCCACACGACGAATCGGGGCTTAGTACGCGGTGGGGTCTAGCCTCACCAACCAAATTAAGGGGTTGACCAAAGATGTTTTCTCAATACGTAAGCAAGGCAGTACGTTCATCAATATGCTTCCCATTAGATACTGGGATCCGTACCTAAATGCTATCGTCCACATTTTCCGAATTTTGAAACACCCTTCCAATGCCGTTAGCCGTCATCTATTAACAGAGCCCTTCTTCTAACCAGTTGCGTTACTTTTTACAGTAAGTGCTTTCCTTCGAAATATATTCGTAGCTTACAAGGCGAATTGGATGAAAATATGTTTTAACAATCGTCACTATCAAGTCTTTATTTATAGTCTACGAAAATGGTGGAACTAAACTTCTAACTTAATTACATCTAATGCAAATACAATCAAAACGTTATTTCGACATCGAAATGTTACAAAAATAAATATCTTCTTGGTTTTTAGTATTTTCCTTAAACTAAAGCGAAAGGCCTGTCTAAAATGCGGGCGTCATTTGTGGACGGTCCCGGAGTGACGTCACAAGACCCGCGATAACTCCCTCACTCCACGTCATCCTACCTCGATTATTCCTCCTTCAGCTGGATGACTTCATTCTCTCAGATGAGTAGCAATATGCGATACACAATGGACACTGCATTTCGCAACCCGAGGAAATCCTCTATTTGCTAACGGGTTCACAACGCTGAGCCAATTATAAGGGGTACGCCGACCCAGTTTTCCCGGCAGGTGGAGCACTGCCGCGAAGACATCGGGTTCAAACCCTACCTCTCTGAGAGAAGATTTTTTCCTGCCGCGCAATCGTCCATAATGTGGAGATGAATATTTTTATTGTAGTGCCGGCTGTTAGGGCATATGGCGTAGTGTTTGGTGGAGCCCAGGAGTGTAGAAATGCGTAGTTCCTAAGACACGACGACAATACGTAGTGACTTTTCCGAGTCCAACGGAAACTTACCTCTGACCATTACAACAATTCCATTTATTTTACTCAAATTGACCTGTGCACACGGTTCGACACAATTCCATCCGTAGAAACACGACGAACCCAGCAGCAGTGCCATCACTGTTTCTAGAATAGGTGAAACCTAAATAAGAACTAATAGCCTCGGCGGTGTGCATAGCAAAATACTATACCCAGTTACTAATAAGAAATGTATAGTTCACTCATTTTTCTCTTATCCAATGTCAGATGGCATATGTGGCATCAATAGAAAACAAAATCTTTTGTTTATTAAATTTGCTATCGACGCCTCCGATACCATTCTGACTGAGGCATTGGAAGATATAGGTCTAACGTCAGTAGTTGTGCTTCATTAAGGGGAATCGACAAATGATAAATGTATTTTTAAATTGCATAATATCACGTACCGACTGAAAAATTGATTTTGCTGATAACCCTCAGGGTGATGAATCTTGAATGGCAATTAACGTCCGACAGCCGAATTAATATTCTATCCATTGTTAGTGATTTTAACCTCTCCATTAAAAAAATTCACTGGCGCCTTCACCGCACGACAAGGCGAAATTCTCTTCTAAATGCTTTGGGGAGCTAAGTTTACGTTCTTATTTCGTAAATTAAATTCAACATCATAAAACTTAGCTCAGTTAACTTCCACATAATTTAAACGAAGGTTGTCGCGATGGCATACAAAAATAGACTGGAACTGGAAATGGGGCAATCAAGGACCAGGGCCCGGTCGCCCCCGCCCCCCCACGCTGGTTGTATCCTTTCAAGGATTTCCAACCACTCGATCGAATTAAATCTCTCTTATCAAATATTTGGTTAATTGGAGCTGGAGGGAGGAAATCCGAGGAAAACAGAAAGGCACGAACATAATCCGGCCAGTGGCACAGCCAATCCACAAGCACTTCGTATTCCGGTAAACGCCCCTGCTCGTCGTCTCGCAACCGAATTGGCGTTTTTGGTTTTAATCAATTGAAAGCGTCGCCATGGGTGTGGTATGGCAGAATAAAGATATTTACGCTTGTAAAGAAAAACGGCGAAAGTAACTAAGTGAAGAAATTCTCCACAAACCATTTCCACTGAATCCGCGATTACAATTCCCCATCGATCGTCTTTCACCATATTTTCCCTCTTCGGTTTGCCCTCACGAATTAGAGCTCTTCGATTTTCGTAGAATGCTCCACTCTCCGAAAAATTACGCAATATTTAACAGTCAATCATTGATGAAATGATAGGATGGAGAATGCATTGTGTTCCAAAATTTACTGGGCTTCGATGAAAAACCTGGCGTTCTTTTCAAATAGATAGGTACTGGAATAATTAGGCATGAAAGATTACACTAAAAAATTAAAAAAGATTTTTACCACTCCTATAATTGCCTTGTCTGATAGATACGGAATGAAAATCAATGAGAGGAAAACGAAGGTAATGAAGTTCTCGAGACATAGGATGTTGAAGGACATAAATGCAGGTAAAATATTTCAAATTTTTAAGGAGCATTTTAGACGGAGGTGGGTAATGTGATAAGGATATTAGAAGAAGTTTTGCATCAAGTAAATAAAATTTTACAAAGAGGTGAAAACTAATGACAAAGATCTTGAGTAAAGGAGAAAAAAGACCCTAGTGAAGACGCTGTCAATGAGCGTGGTTTTACATAGCTCGGAAACTTGGTTGTTGAGGCAAGAGAACAAGCACAGGACGTAGGTTTTTGAGATGTGGGTGGGGAGAAGGATGGCAAGTGAAGTGGACGGAAAGGAAGCAAATTTCTGGGCATAGAGAGTTCTGGGTAGGGGAGGAGAGAAGATTGTAGAGAGAAGTCCAAAGGAGACAGGGAAAATGGATTCAGGGCGTATTGAGTGGCAATGAATTGTTGACATTCTCCCATTTACTACTGCAAGGCAGTAGCAAAGGGGAGAATGTTGGGTAAGCGAGGAAGAAGGAAGAACATATTATGCATGTTGGACGGAATGAAGGGTGGCAGAAAGCATGCGGAATTTAAGAATGGGTTATTTTAGTGTAGATTGTTGCGATGTTAGTTCCGCGTTAGTTGTGTAGCCACAGTGCCCATCAGAAACCTACCCTAAACGATAGACTACCATTAATAATTATATAATTGTATGCCATGCAGCACTGAATGACTGAATTGTGCGTTTAAGAATTGGATCAGTATCTATAAGCACTCCACTTCACTTGCTCTTTAAGATTACTTGAAATCACTTCGTCAAAAATGTTTTTCCTGCAGCAGACAAATGTACAAGGTAGATTCCGAACTTAGTTGACTAACGTAGTTGATTCAAATAAGGGTACTATTTTTTTTATTTAGTAAATTTAATTTAAATCAAAACTAATGAGCGCCGGTTTGTAACTTACGTAAAAGAGGAAGAATTTACAGCTACCTTATACATTTATTTGTATGAGAAGGCCAAAAAGAGTCGCCGACTGCGACGTTACAATACTGTAACAGTTTTGAATGCATTGCAATTCCTCCAATTATTTAAGTGGAAGACTCCTTGATTTATGTGCTTGCTTCAACAGAATAAATGTAATTCAAGAGGAGTTAATGCATACCGCATATGGACAATCGTAAACCTCGTTTTTAAGTCATAGGAATGGCGAAAATAATTTGGGAGGGGTAGAACTAATAACTGACTCTTCGTTGCCAACTGCGCTGTACCCGAAACATTTATTTCTCCTGTCCAAAAGTTTTATTATAAGGTTTATCAGTAGGTACTTTAATTTTTGTTTTTCCAATCAAAAATTAAAATTGCACTTCAAATGAAATTGCCAATACTTAGCAAACTAATCTTGTACAAGTAAATCTCAGGACTATAGCCTAATCAGCCCATGAGGCACAGTCTTCTCCACAACCCAAAAGTGCTTACGGTCTTGAGATCTCGCTTTATTTCCGTACTTGATATACCGCCGTTTTTTCCAAACCTTCATGGAAACACATCAACCCTTAACAACAGCTTTACCACGAGGAAATGAGGAGTACAAGAACTTAAACGACATTGCCTTCGTGTTCCTCGTGAGAACGCACCCAAGACACGAATTGTGACCGTAACACTTAAAAAAAAAAATAAATGTTAACGAAGGACATCGAAAGTGAGGCGTGCGTAAACTGGCACCCGGCCGCCGGCCTTTTGTCGCCACGGCACGGCGGAAAAGTGAAAACGAGATGCCATGCCCTCCATTTTTTCCACGCTCTGAAATGCTCCTTGCGATGTCTTTCAGACGGAGAGGGACGGAGACCGTCGCTCCATTGGCCCCTTTTATTCCGACACGGTCCATTCACGGCCGAGCGCAATCCATCCATCCCGGCCCGCCCGGAGCTCGTCATCTGTTTACCGCCGTTGAGGGCGTGCGTGCGTGAGCGAGCAAGCGAGCTCGAGGGCGCTGCTGCTGCGTATGCATGTTTGGCGCCATGTACCGCTTGACCTCTCCGCACTCCAGAGCGCGCGGGAGAAGGGAGAGAGAGAGAGATGGCGACCTTTATCATTCCCCGGATTCTGTGTCAAGTCCACCACCGTCCAACAAATCCCTCCCCCCTGACTCGCTTACTTGGCCCCAGCAGGTGATCCGCTACCTCAATTCCGTTTCAACTACGTCTATATTCTGGTCCGAGTTCGAAAACCGGGACTTCGTTCGCCAGGCCCTAGAGTTCATGGGGATTGGGTGAGAGAAAACTCTTAGGGATCTTCAAAAGCGTTTGACATGCCAAATGATTCTTTATTTTTAAACATTATTTTCAATTTTATTACAAACATTTTTTTTAATAATAAAACATCCATTTAACAGAAGAAAGTTTTATCGGACCCAAAGTTTGCCACAGACTTTCTAAGATTTTCCTAGTAAAACCGAGGTGCCGAGATAACTGCCTGTGATACGGTGCGGGATGTCAAGTTTCGCTTTTTGAAGGAGAGAATTGGAACTTTAAGACGTTATTTAAAATTTATTTGAAACGGGCATCTGGAAAATTTTGCCTCGCCCGACCAGGGTGGGCCAGGCCCCAGTCTGGGGCCTGGTATACACGTACATTCACATCGCGACGCATCGTACCCTGCGAGAGGGAGGAAGAGGAGTGTAAGGAAACAGACTCTCGCCTGAAAAAAAAGACTCTCGCCTGAAAAAAAATAGTCGCGGAGAGATTTATTCGCTCTAGGAACATCAAACTAAACAGGTTAATATCTATTCGAAGACTAGAGACTCAATTTTCGATCGAGTAACTAGATTTTCCACTCGCAATGGTTGGGGTATTTCGGCTTTTTTGCGATCGCGAATTTCGCAAGGGAAGAAAGAGTATCCATTTAAATCTATCGCTAATGGAGTGTACTTAATTCTCTTATTTCACCCTGATGATCGACTCTGCAGATATAGCGAGAGGATACGTTCCCCCATTCCGATGCATTACTTGATTGACATATTGTCCCCTAATAATTCTGTGTCAAGAGGGAACTCGGAACCCTGAGCCTTTTTTAAAACCTGTCACAACTGCTTTCTTTTCGTTTCGAAGGGCGCCCAACCGTGTTTTACTCAGTGACCCCACCACACTTACTTTCTTTTCGAAGTAATTTCGTCACAAATCTAGAGGATTAGAACTTAATTACTCCATTAACCCTTTCTCCAATGGTTCCCAAGTCCCAGTGCCCGGTGGCGCAGAAAATATATCGCAAATGTAGATCCAACGGAGGGGACAATCGATGGCTCAAGCGTAGAATCGGTTCCGCCGTTTTCACTATTGAGGTTTCGCTGTTCTGAATGATTTCTCCTCGATAATTTCGGAGGATGATTACTTCCGGTAGACCGACGAATTAACTCCTGCCATTCCGTTACGTATTGCACGCTGGATCTTGTCTCGAGTAAAAACAAGGGTTAGCGAAAGTACGACTTTTGCCAATAGTTTTCCGGGTTCAATCAGAAGGAAGATTTAATTGCAAACTATGCATGCGGAGTTCTTGCCTCCCTGAAGCTTTTCTAATTACCACGGACCTATACCAAGGGATATATGCGCCTATTACCTACTAATTCTGCATTAGCGTTGAAAATAGTGACACAATGATGATTTTTTTTATATTTTCAATACGCACATTAACATAATATGTATAAATTTTTCTTTTCTTAAAGATAAGGTGGATGAGATAATCTTAAATCTTGAACACAATCCATATCCTGACAGTAAAAAACATCCATTCCCCAGGTGGGATTCGGACCCTCGAACTTCAGATTAGCCAGCAAGTGTTCTCCCAGTCGACCTTGCTAGGTCGGTCTGCACCCTGGCATTGATGTTTTTCGGTGGTGTCCGTCTAAAAAAAAGGGGCGTGTAGTTGGGTAAACAACGGCTTCTAAATCCAAGGAAACTAACGCTCAAATTCGAATTGACGGTACCGTTATGTAAAGTACCTACATTGTTTTAATTTCCTTTGATTTTGAATTATAACATTCATTAATGGGAACCCATCAATCGATCGATTTCTTCATCATAACATTTTCGTTCGGGTGGTATTTTCTCCGTATCCTCATCAAGTTCGCCCACATGTTCAAGGCCGTCACGAAATAAGATTCGATTCAGCTCAAATTTTCACGGATGACTCTCGTCTGAAAAAACAAGTGAAAGGCAAGGACATTGAAATGATTCACTACGCTCGAGTGTTGCTCCTTACTAAGTTATAATTTTCTGAAATGGCAGATCGCATTTCAACTTTATTACTTTTGAGGACCATGTTGAAACGGAATGAACCCGGAAAAAATCGATTCAGATCCGAATCAAAAGTTCCTGGAAAGTACTTAAAAATCAATGGCGCGGTGAGGAGAAGAATTGAAAGCTTAGCCTACCTAACTAGTTTACTCTTTAGCATGAAATAAACAAATAAAATGACTAAAAAGATATATCTCTTGGAACTTAGGTCGAGGTGGTAGGATTTTTAAGAGAACGTCAAATGCATAACTGAGAAACCTCTCACAGGAGTCTGATATAGCTATTCAATAGCACTGACGTCACCTCCATGACGAACTAGTTTCTTATGTTGACTTTAAACATTATTTTCAATCTGATTACGAACATTTTTATAATAATAAAAAATCCATTTAACAGACGAAAGTTTTGTTGAAGTGTAGTTCTTTGTATTTCTAAGCTATTTTTTCCACATAGACATTTAAAAGATATCTGTATCTCTTGGAGGATGCACAATAAAATTGCAGAGTGAGTTTTTCTTGAAACACTCAAAATGTCCATAGATTCACTCTAACTACCTGATTGTGTTTAATATAAATTCGAAAATACTATCTGGAAAACTCGGACTAAACCCGAGCGACCTCAGGGCAATCGAAGGAATAATTCGGTTGACTAGAGCGAAGTGCATACTCTCTTCAAAGAGAGTTGTATTCAATCAATCACTCAGATAACATCAAGAAAATAGGCGTTAAACCTCGGACGGCTGCTTACCTAGAGTCCTCATCGAACTTCTATTTACGCAAACACCATCGACTGCATTGAGGAAACGCGTAAGTGACCGAGGTCGCATACGAGCTCGTGCAACGCAGAAGCTTTCTTTTTCACGGGTAAACAATTTTGTTATTGCGTCAATTTTTTCTGTCTGTATTCATTATGTAATACACGTTTACAGTTAGGCACTTTAACATGGGTATGTTCTCAATAAATATATTACGTAATGACTCAAGTTCTGAAATACATACTTGTGAAACTGAACTTAGGTACAATAAACATGAGGAACTGGAGAACACTTTCTTTGGGTCAGAGATGTTAATGTATCGTAGCATCAACGGTCAACCCTCGGGATTTTCTACCCTGGGGTCGGAATTTTTTCCGGTAGGAGAGAGGTGGAAGATCAGTAATAAATAAAGGCATCATCTGCACTGAGATTCTAACCATGTACTATACCATCCGCTTCTACAAGGTAGATTTTAAAATTTAAAATCTCAAGGCATAATAAGCAAATTGAATGCTTCATTAATTTTATGATACGAGACAAACCCTTAAACTGTATGCCTACTACTCCCGTTTCATATATGTCTCATTTTTTTATTTCTCTCGTTTAACTGAAAATTGGTCCGGAGGATATAATCGGGACAGTAAACTTTTGCATTGCCCCGTCGTAAGAATGATATACGTTATTAAGGGCTGCGCGATGCTTCGCGATAGCCGAACAATTCAATCTGAGCATTGAAAAAGTATCGATGCATCGTCGTGGAGAGGTAAATTGGCATCGCACTCACATCATGGCTTGACATATTTTCCGGCATTTGGATATGTACCCTGTCGCTGTGACCGTCACATCGTGACGCAGGCACAGCGGCAAGCTCCGTACTACTACAATCCCTCGGCATTCTTACCTTACTTTGCTTATCGAGGGTCGATTCTGGAAATGGAATATATCGCGCAACACAAATTAAAACGCGGATTGGCATCGCACTGCGACATCGCCTGAACATAGCTCATCCCGGTCACAGTATCCCCCAACGCCGCTTCGGCCCACCACATGAAAAGAAAAGAGTTCGCTAACCCCTTTGATTCATGGTGATGTGAGAAGCGGACCCCAGACTGTTTCTGTTTTCAATCGAAGGGGGACTTTGGGAGACCATCCCGGGTGGTCCCAACGGTCCCAGCAGACCCCGACGGAGGAGTAAATCGACCGAACAGTGCCACACTCGGGATAAATCACCGTCGTCGCATTGCGAATCCACGCCACGGGTGCGATGAAAACAAATTCCGCACTCTCTCCCTTTCATTCTCACCCGTTTCCTCCATTCCCTCCCCCACCCCCATCCACTCCCTCGCTTTTCCTCTCTGCCCTCCCGGCACTCCAGGAGCCCGCCTTGACCATGGCCATCCGAATAAGGAGATCCCACAGCGGCAGGCTGCCCTTGGCCTGCATTTCGACATCATCACCCCGCCACCCCCCACCCCCCNNCCCGCCACCCCCAACCTCCAATCCCCTACCCCCAACACCCCAAGTCCCCTCTCTCTCTCCCTCCCCCTCTCGCACTTCCCCCACCCTCTCTCATTTAACCTTTTTTTTTCATTTCATCCCTTAAACCACTCCCCATCTCCCTACCTCCTCCGGCAGAACTCAGCCCTACTCTCAAGAAAACCGACCTCCCGCAAAAACCGCTGGATCGGCTCAATTAGCCGCGAGCTCTCGACACTAGTCGGAGCCGTGCCAAAACTCCAATAAAAACGCGGGGCCTGGCCGGCGAAATCGAAAGGCTTGGAAACCTTACGGTACGTTTATCTCTCACTCCCTCTCCATCCATCCCGCTTTCCGCAAATGGTCATAGCGAGGCTGCCGGGTTCCTCACACCGTCCCGGCCACGGCTATCGAATATTTTCGAAGGGCCGCAATAAATATTCGCTCTCGGTGTGACGCATCGAGGCAGAAGAAGAAGAGAAGTGGGGGAGGGAAGGTGATTAAGAATTTAACAAGGGTGGAGTGTGATTCACGCCGGAGCGGGGTGGCCGGGAGGGGAGGGGGGGTGTAGGGGTAGGGGCTCGACCTTCGCGTGGGTGAAGGATGGGCATTCCGACGGGGCTGCCCTAATGGCCGGTCACAGGCGCTCTTCAACCTTCTCGCGTAACGATATTGGCCGTCTTGGTGTGGGAGGGACGTCTGTCGAGCCGTTGCTGAGGAACTGAGATGCTCCGAAGCAGCCGCCCGAGACGGTTCTGAGGTCAATCCTGGCACGAGCTCCACGCTTAAATGTCATTGCTACTCTCAACAATTTACGAGGCACGCTGCGTTCTTACGAGGAAATTCCGCGTCGGAAGGTCCATGAAATATTTGGTCCTGCTCAGTATATTCCGCGGGGTCGTCTCCAGTCCGCACTTACGTGATTCGTTGAGTTTTCAAAGTTTTTTTCCCCGAGCGAGGGCCCGAGTCTTGTCTACCAGAGCCTTGAGCTACGAGAAAATGTCCTCGAGAAGAAAAAGAAGTCTATGGTGTACCACAAAGATTTTCATTACGATTATTTTTTTATTTCTTTCCATAATTTTCAAGGAAGAGATCAAACCTATTAGATCATGATGTTAAAACATCGAACTAATGACAATAATTTTTTTGCTGAAAGAAAGCTAAGGTTTTGTCTTTATGTTACACGCTAATACCCCATCGCACACCTACTGTGGCTTTCGTAATGACGGAAAACTTAAGTTTAAAGAATTTCGACAATAATGAACTGCGGGAGTCTCAATCGCCTTCCTTGAGGAAAACACGCAGGTACGCAACATATGCGGTACCGCCTTGCTAGAGTAGCTAGGGTATAGATGGTGTTTGTAATAACATAGGCTTTGTAAAGGGTAGAGTAGGAAACCATGAGGAGGACAAAGTAAAAGAGAAACGCTATTTATCGTTCGTTAGACCGCACATAGAATATACAATGGGACCCATCTAAGCAAATTGATCAAGGAATTAAACAAAATACAGAAGAAAGTAGCTTCATCCGTTAAAAACTTTAACTAGAAAACCCAGAGCGCCACGCAATTGATTCGTGATTTGGGATGGGAATCACTAGAGAATCGAAGATCCAAAGCTAGATTTAACTTATTAAAAGGGTAAAACTCGCGTGATTTTACTTACAACAAAGAGGAAGAAATATCACCCCAACACTACACCTGAAAGTCGGAGTATTATGATAAAATTAGAAAAAATCTATTTTATTCATGGCTCTTGTCGTAACAACTGCCATACGCCTTTGCGGCGGTATTATGCAGACGCCTAGCTGTAGAAAAGGGAGTTTTCCTGTACAATGGAAAAGTCTTCTGGCCCTTTCATCTATGCCAGTCTGGATTAAGGGTATTGTAAAATATCGGCGAATATGCTTAAGTTAAAATAAAACGAAATGGGCAAATGTGGAAGATAAGTATGAGGTGATTAAAAAAGTATTGTGATGAGACTGGAGATGCCACGAGGCTATACAAAATATGTTTATTTCCTACGTGAGTGGTATAGTTTTGACGGAGATTCCCATTCAAAAAAGAGAAAGTGTTCTAAACGAAAGTGTGAGAAAAAGGTACGACGTGAAAATCTGGTAGCTCGTGAAGATTCACGCATCTTCCCCTCTTCACGTGAAACTAGGCCCAATAAAACAATGTGTAAAAAGTCATTGATGCAATTGGAAGAGGGTTTGAGTATCTTTAAAGCAAATTTCCCCATTTTTCAGAAGCAAACATATATTGCGGGCCCCTATTTTAGATTTTTTAAACTGGGAGCATGCTTAACAAACAAATAAAAACGAGTAAGGACATGTTTAAGGAATGAAATTGGTGGAAAATTTCCCGGGAAAGAGAGGAGCCCAAATTTATAAGGGATAGTTCAGGGGTTGGTACCTCGTATCGTTTTCTTGCCCGAGGTACCGATCCTTGGAATGGATTAACAAGATGTTTGATTTATCTCGTGGTTTTGGATGCAACATATCCCTGAAAGTATACATATTTCCTGGACTCACATCTGGAGTACTTTCCAGGAAGCTGCAGTGATGCATGGGTCCGACGGTCATGGCGAAAGGTTACAAAATACATGCTCTACTCAGTATGGAAAAGTGATAAAAAGGGAAGCGGATGGCTACCATGTTAGCAAATAATAATGCTGTAACACTAATCGAGACAGGGAGGAAATTCAGCAAAAAAATAAAAAAATGAGAAATATAAATCTGAGGTGCAAATATTTGTTCATACTTGCACCTTCTCAGAAAAAATATTTATACAGATTTGAAATCGGCGCAAAAAATGCTCTAATAATCAGGACTTCCTCCATGAGTATGAAGAAAAAAACTATTTTCTGCAGGGAAATATTGTAATTTTTTCGGGAGCCAATTTCTGCTATTTAACGCTGGTGATCAAACCCACCGAAATAACGACGAGTTTTAATAATTCCGTGGAAAAAAGAAGTAAACCTTAGTGACCTGTATCTCTCTCAAAGTGTTAGTACTGAAAATAAAAAAGATGTAATAAAAGACAATGCGTTATTATGTTTTTATCAGCCTAGTCTTTGCTCATGGGCGGCTGGCACAAACCACACACTCCATACTTAGATATGTTTCCGGCTCCTGTTTCTCAAACGGTAATGACTCATATGTATGCAAACACCTAGTGCTCCATAGTAAAAGAGTCGTTACTTTGGTTACGACTAGTGCCTTATTAGCATTTGGCAACAGATGGGATATGGTCCACACAGAGCTACACCTACAGCCAACAGCTAACCTGTCGACGGCTTCATAGGAACGAGTGGGTTTCAACCGCGCAAGGACACATCTCAGATTATTCTCCATCTGGGCCTGGCACAGCAACTACGTCTTTCAGCGGTTTGACTCCGATGCTCGCTCCCTCGAGTTAACAGAGTGGAGGGAAAAGAAGAAAGGACCTGGTTTCAGCAGATCAACATACTTCCGTCACCTCACCGAAGCCTAAAGATTTTTTTCTCGGCTCTAGCATGTATGTACTATGACAGCGTGGGCAAAAACCCGTATTACCCATGTTTTTAATTTGAATTTTCAGAAGATTGCTTTTCCAACTCGCGTATGCGTGTAGCCAAGCCCTAATACGACATTTTTTAATCTGCTACGTTATTCTTCCACAGTTAATTCCAGATCAATTGTCTTAGTTAAGGATCAATGATGAATACATTAAACAAACTGACAGTGAGATCGCCACAATTTTGGGGCTAATTGTAAGAATAAGTGAAACAGGTAACGAGATGGAGCACATTGAATAATTAGGTCCCCAAAATAATGTCTGGTATAAACGTAAAATTAATAATTATTAGTAATTAATGCATTTTGTATGCACACTTACATACGTCATACAGTGGAAAACGTCCGCTGAGGTCCCAAGAAACGTATATTTTGGTCAGATTTATCCACACGACTAAATAGTAAGCCATTTTATGGGCACAGTGATCTTAAAGTAATATTGTTAATGCTTCTAAAAGAGCAATTACACTTGTATGCAGAGTGAATAAAACTACAAGTTGTATAAATCGGTTGAATAAAAATTTAGAGCATACGACTGGCCCATTATTATAACAATAGGAATGTTATTCTTCGTTTAATACCCTGAGCGTTTTATAAAACACTTTGAAGTCCATCTTAATGAGTCAAGGTTCTTATAAAATCTGATGCTGACCATAAAAAGAAGTTTATAAGAACAATTCCAAATACTAGGCCACCAAACTGATGAATTATTTATAAGTTGACATAAAGGGTACATCTTCAAAAGGAATGCATTAAATTGCTATTACCTATATGATACTTCATGCAGCACACAAAAGCACCTACTATGTGACTTGTAATATGACTCTTACATATGTATTGTAGGTATCTGTTGAGTAGAAAATCTGTCACTGGCGTAACTAATGGACGTAACTACGTCCCTGGTTAAAAATAAAGAATCAAAATTATAATTAATTATTATAATTAGTTCCAGTTTCACGGGATTTCCAATTTTTTGTACGGATTACCGGCTGCAAAAGTACGCGGGCGGGGCTCAGGTGAATAGAACCCGATCCCAAATCAGAGGAGGATTTGGAGTTACGATAAAAAGAGTTACATACATATATTCCCTTCACGGCGTTCCCTTACGAGTTGGGCACTGTCGAGTAAAATTCCGTTGTATGTTCCTAGAGGATACTCACTTTCACTGATTTCTTCCATGAGAACCTTTCGCCTCCGTTACATTCTTAAATTTATAAAATTTTTGATATTCCTCGCCTTTAAGGTCCCTTCTAGCACATTCAGCCATAACTTTCTCGGTTCACCCCTTCCTCTCAAACCATTTTCCAAACTCCTCTATCATTCACTCGTTCGGTGATTCGACCCTCATACATTCTCCCAACATGACCAAACCAGCGCAGCACACTTCTTTCTTTCATATATACTACCTATGTGCATCCAATCCACATATTACATCATGACCCATTTTTTCTAACACTATCTCTCCTATTTTTACCACAGGTAATTTCTCCTCGGGTGCTTACTCCATTCCAGTGAATTTGATCGACACATACGTTTGTCCCGCCAAACCCACATTTCACTTCCACGCAATAAATTTGGGAGGGAGGCTGCCATTTCCACTATCTTGTGCAAAAATTCATTTTTTTACATTCTCCACCTACGGTCAACAATCTTTTTGCCGGTAGTCGCACGCCTTTGATCTCCATCGCGTATAAAACCACATTTGGCAAACATTCTGGCAAGGTACGCAAAATAGTCCACTTCTTCAATTATTTGGCCGTTTACCCCCACTGTATAACCATTCTTCCTCCGCTTCATCAAACGCGAATATTTTCGTTTTGGACGAATTAACCCTCAATTTTGTTCTTTCTGTTATCTCTCTGAAGCTATCCACTGCCTCCTGTCCTCTCAGCCAGAAATATGTCATCGTCGTCGTAGAGAAGAGCGCGAGCATTTAATTCTACAATCCCTGTAACTATCTTATCCTCGCATTTATATCTCGTACAATTTTCCATAAAAACATGACACACCCACTGAAGCAACTTAAAAATTCTTCAAGTGCATTTGCTTACGAGAATTGTAGTATACCTCCAGTAATTTTTACAGGAAATCACATTTATATAAAAGTGTACTTTAGGGCTTCATTATCATTCCCTGAGAACGTACCATATTTCTTATTTTTACTACCCCTCTTCATCTTTTAAATTAAACCAAACACTTAACGTATTATTCAAATTTCCCTCTCGGCCAATGTCGTTAAGAAGTTTTTTAATTATGGAAATATTCTCTCTTATATCACTGAAGCGTGTCAGCCCAATGAAAGAGATCACTTAATAATTCTATTGTCCTTTATATGTTTCTTTTGGAAACCAATAACTTCGCACATTCTGATGGTTTTTATCTGATTCCCGGCCTAGCGGTGCATTTGTCCAGTAAACCAGAAACGTCAAACGAAATAAAGCGGCTACTTCGAAGAAACTAAACCCTTATTATTCACTCTCAAATTTCTGGAATTTAATATTCTTAAAACATTTCACCCTTCCACTACTTTTGTCTCTGGTCGACAAACAAGACTCGAGGTTTATTGAAAACCCTTCAATTCACTGTTCCTCAATATTCCCCTAACACTTTCCCACCGACAGAGACGAAACGAGGATTCTTCCTTATTACGACACAGTCCCTTCGCGGAGTCCTATTTCCATATATTTACACTTGTTGAATGAGTTATTGGTAGATTTACGAAGACAACTCCATTATAGTTTTTTAGTTCCGTCAATTATAATGTCAATTCGTTATGAGATTTTACAACTCAATAAACGACCACTAATCTGCATATTTATCCCTCAGAAAATTGCGGCACGCCGAGATGTGAAAGTGTATAGAATCCTTCTCGGTGATTAACTCATAATTTTACTAACACCATGCGGGGAGGCTGCGTCGGGTAAAAACGAAAGCTCCAAGGCCTGGGTTCACTCAATGGAATTCCGGGTTCGAAGTTTGTGGTTGCCTGAATTTTCAAGTGGTAAAAAAAATGTTACGTCGAGAGAATGCTTCGTGTCTGTAACACCTTTCGTCCGCCCAATGGTGCTCATATGCCATCATCTTTGGGATATGGAAATAATCAGCAGGTATCTCAATGACCCGTAGCAATCGTAGTCCCATTCACACGACCAACACACATCGAATCCGGATAGGTGGAAATATACTGCAAAACACACAATCACAAAGAAACACTGAACCGTACAGCAGTGCCACTACGGTGCACGAGGTAGCAAATTTCATTTTCATGTTTTTTTTGACGCCGTAATTCGCTCCAGCTATGTATTTTTTCATCAGCGTCAATGACTGTTTTCCTATTCCACCGAGTCGTCGAAGGGTTATTCTGAACCCCCTTAATTCCTTTAAGCCAAAACTCACTCACGGGGATGAAGACGCAAGGTACTTATTGCAAAAATTAGATGCAGGAGTAAAATCATTTCACTTAAGTTAAATTCACCGACACCACTTACCTATGGGCGGTTTCATTCATTCTTTTGTTTTCTCAAAGGTACAAATAAACTAATAGATATAAACTTTTTCCGTCCTTTCTGCTAGTACTTTTCCGTGTTTATAGTACTATCAACAAATGAAGGTCATGTCTTATTTATCCAATATAAGTTCATTTAGTTTTTAGTGAAGACTTGTGTCCCATGGTGTCAATAATGACGTTTTCCTTCAGGGCTTCATACGTGCTTATTTAAAACCATACTTGGTTTCCCCTATGTTCCACTCGGCTACTACAGAAGAAGTGCCACCGATCCCCATAGCTCTGAGTGAATGCTTCCTTATTGACCTATTCGTATTGTCAATTGTTGACCACGATTTCTAACACACATTCAGCAACTTAGATACTGATTTTGATTAAGAAATACCGTTTTTGGTCTATAACATTTAAAAAATGTTTTCAAGAAAACGTCTAACATTTTGATATTCACTTTCACCACGCCACTTGCGGTGCAAGACTTTCGCGTCAACTTCTTCTCACAGTGGAACGCTCATACTTCGACCAGAGCAGTGAGTGATACCTCGTATAAAAGGTAAGACATACGCCAAAATCACCTACCAATTTCACATTCTCTCTATTTAAAACATTTAATATCTCGTGAATCACTCATTCCATGCTTACGAAAAAAATACTCTATTGCTTTAACGATGAATAATAACGAGGAAATAGTATAATGTTTGATAAAACCTAACCAGATTTTCGAAAAGAAATTTCATAAAATTTGACCTTGCAGGTTGTGTCTGTTCACAGAGCTCCGCGTCTACCTCAATTAGAGCAGGGGACTATGTACTGTTTGAACGGCAATGAATAAGTATACACGCAAAAAATGTTTCTCTAAAAAGACTTGAACACTGCTTAAAAATCACCTACGACGTTTACACTCCCATCATTCCAAACGTTTAATATATCGTGAACGACTCAACGTACGCTAAAAGAGAAACACTCTTTGTAAAGCTATAATTATGTCTAAAAATACAGAATAATAATGCATGCTAAAAATAATTGATTTTTTTAATTTAACAAAATTTTAACTTATATTCGTGACGCCTTACGCAAAATTATCACGGGAAACTGTGAGGATTACGACATCCTAAAATGGCGGTTTACGATACATTATCATATTATGTTCATCGCTTATTTAATTTAAAAAATCTTAAAATTTCAGCTTTCCGTCCTGGTTTTTTGTCACGGGTAACAAAATAAATGGCTATATTTGTTGATGAGAAGCAAAAAATATCAAACTGTGTATTTTTAGTTTTTGAAAAGGATATCAGGTTTAATTTGGCTTTGGATTTCAACACCACATTATTTCACATTGTCGCGTCTCCCAGCTTTTCAATTAGGAGTGGAGAGGCGATGGACTGAAAGTACCCTCCAATCTGCCAATTCTCTAATCTCGCTCCACAGTCAACTTCTAGACGCTCCAATTTACGGAGAAGTGGAAAAGATACAGATGGAAAAACATTTTTTAGGATATTCATTTCCTTGATGTTGAACTGCTGTTGGGAAAAGATAAGCCCTTTTCTGTGAAAAACATGATAACTGGAAAACTAATTGGAGCGCCAAAAAAAACTTTTACGCTTTTCAATATCAAGATTAACTTTTAATTAAATATCGATATATTATCAACCATAGTGATCAAGAAGCAACGAGAGGGTGTGGATGGGGACGAGGAGACATATTGGAGGGTGACAAAGATCGCGCGTAAATTCTTCAAGTTTTGGAGGGAACGCTGGAAATTGTTTAACGGCGTCGAATATGTGCAAGCGTCATTTTTTAAAAATGGATGGCAATATATAATCCACGAGGTCCTTGCATTGTAGCCATCTCATCAACATCATAATCACTGGTCATCAATCCCCGGATTGGTTTGAAGCAGCTCTCCACTCAATACTACTATCGACTAACTAATTCATGTCAACATATTTCTACTCTTGGGCGTCTGTCATTATTTTTTGCCTTCTATGGAATCAAAATATCAATTGGAAACTCATCTTTTGCTGGCGAGAACTTCTCTTAAATCCTCCGGTTAAGCCGGTTGTGCATCAAACAAACACAGAGCCCTTGTTAATGGAATATAATTGGTAATCAATTCTTTTAAACGTATCATCTGCCTTCCTCAAAAAAATCATTATCTTCAAAGAAAAAGTATTTATTTCTTCTCTTGAGTACCTTGATTATATACATCTAAGATACTATCCAAAAAGGCCCAAGTAGCCTCAGCAAACTCAAAAAACATTGTCAAATTGAAGAAATCATTTGCGCATCGTATTGGAAAAGCAATATATTTCCCTCGCGTTTAGGGCAGAGATTCGAAAAACACATGAGGAGGCGTGGGTTCCCAAGTGCATGCTCCAATATTGTCAATAGGTTCTTGAAATCACTTACGTGGAATGTTAGTAATAACTAAATGTCCTCAACTTTAAACTTAATATTAAAATAATAAAGCGACTTAAAATACATAAGGCTTAAAATTTTAGATTTATAGGCGCTTAAAATTTTTCGATGGAAGAATTAAAGATGTGAATTTTGGAGATATTCAATAAAAAGAACCATATTTTTTAAACTGATTTTAAGGTGAGGTAAATTCCTGAACACATGGAAAGGGAAATCACATTCATAGGAACACATGTTCGTACAATAGACAAGGGAGTATCGAAGGGGGAAGAAAGATCCTCTCGTTTGCATTTCAGAGCCAGAGAAAGTTGAACGAAATAATTTTTATAAGAATAAGGTGACAAGCGCTTAGTAACTGAAATACAACAGCGACAGATGAAAAAATTCGCCCTTGGCGTAAAGACATCATCGTCGGTATTGCCAAACAAAACTCCAAGAATATCAATTTCTTTTATTTTCAGCTGCATTCAAGCACTCGGAACCCGAGTGAGAAACCGAAACTTTCTCCGTGCTAAGAAGATGGGGTACTGCGCAATGCGCCGGATTGATAACTTCCGACGGTGCTGAAGAGAGTAAATCACTGTCAAATAAACATCGCCTCTCGAATTTCAAGTCGAAGCCACTTCACCACTTCTGCGTGACCCACTCACGTTGACGACAGAAGTCAAGGTGCATCGGAGGCGTCCCCCGGTCGACTACCCTGACACCCTCCGCCCTCCCACCAACCCAGACTCTCTCATCGAAGCCCATCTTGGTTGGTTTTCCCCGGCGGGCATTTCCATTCTCATCTCGTCCCCCTCCTCCGCGGATCAATTTGCTCAGCGACAATTGTCTCCCGCGGGAGACATTAGCTTGCGCTGCGTACGTTTCCCCTCGCGTTATATCATTAATTTGTTTTTGTTTACTCGTCCGTCTGACCGCTCCCCCATCTCCCTCCCACCCACTCGCGACGCGTATGGTCGTAAAGACGCGCACGCGGACGCCCACCGCCCATTCCCACGAGGCCCAGTTGCGCAAAATCATCCGTCTTCCCCACCCACCCTCCTTCCTTTTCTCTTCTCTCGCTGCTTCTCTAATGTCAGGACACCACCGGGCGACCTCTTGCAGCCCCACCTACATGCAGCCCTGCGCGCATAAGTTGGGTAACATCGCGGAAGGATGGTGCCGACTGCGAACCAACCGAGGTGCGCGAGGGCTACCGCGAAAACCTCGCCAGAGCGCATCCACCGAAGTCTGCGTACGAACACTGATCTCCACTTATTTGCGTGGGTGCAAGCATGCACCATCACCAATAAGAGCGCATTTAGGCTAGCCGCGGGAGAGCGACAATCGTAGGGAAAAAAATTGTCCTAATTCTCAAACGTAAGTGCATTGAAATTTCACCAGAGGAGAGGGTTTAATGTTTATCCACGAGCGACGTAAATATAAAAACACAACTGCGTTTGAAAAACGCCATAGAAAACGCTCGTTCTAATCCATGCATGTAGTTTACATCAAGAACTACATCGAGTAACGCTAAACTATAAAAATACTATGATTAGAATTTTAAATTCAAGCGACGTTGCATAAATGTCATAAAGTGCTAAACCGTCAATTCTTAAGTTCTTAATACTTCAGAAATATATATGTATATCTCTGATGAAGCGTACATTTGGAGGAAGACATTCAAAAGTCAAAAAACGTTAAAATTTTCAAGATGAGCTGTTTGCAAAAACAGAAATTTACCTTACTTAAGTTCCATGTGGCGGATTAAACGCGAGTTTCACTTTTACTACCTCTCACACAAGTTGGGATTTATGGGTATTTTGAGGATGAAAATTACTTTCCAATTGTAAAGGTCTTCTTCCAAATGTAGTCCACATCATACATGAATTTACTGTAAAACTGAAGTATTTTTGATAAAATATGATTGATTAATATCGATTTTTTCCTCACTCTTTACCCATTTCATAGTTTGCGCTCTCCAATAGGTGAATCAGCCATCACTTTTCTCATCGGGCATTTGTCGGACGCAATTTGAAAGAATAAATAATATAGTTCCCGCCTACGAATTCAGAAGAAGGAATTGACGCAGCAAAAATGAGAATACGGAGCATTGCCGCACTCTCAATACGCAGTAATAAAAGCACCGGATATGTCATCGAATAAGTATTTGTCTTTACTGAACAAACTCATAAGGGATCGAACGTCACATCAATTGCGCCCCTCGACTCTCGTAAACAAAATCTCCCAAATCCATATCAGAGCATGATCGCAAATGATTGGAAAAAAATGCAACCAGCCATTTTGGCTTCCTCAATATCAGCGCTGGCATGCAGTTTAACTGCTGGATAATTAAATGGCGCTTATACACGAGGCCCCCACACGCCCTCAAGCTACGCAACAAAGCCTCCTGGTTCTAGCTTCAATAGTAAAATCGTCACAATGGCTTTCTTCGTCCATCCTCAAACAATGAAATCAATTTTTCAGTTCCTCCTAGACATACTTAAAAGGTTAACAAGAGAACACTCAACAAAACATTGAAACAATTTGAGCTCTACGCCCGTGTCACACGAATATAAAACAAAAAAGCACCAAAGGCCGTAATGAATGTGAGCGAAAAATTAAAAAAATTCACACTCACACAGCTCATACACTCAATCCTCTTACGCTCCGTGTGTGCTGAAAGGTGGGAGGTATTCCCTCGTCAGAGAAAACCTCCCACATCCAAAACACACGTCCTGTGGCTACTTACAGAGGAGTTACTCTCGGGCCAGGGGCAACCACAGGGGGGGCCAAGCACTCACNNGGAGTTACTCTCGGGCCAGGGGCAACCACAGGGGGGGCCAAGCACTCACCTAAAAGTGGTGTCTTGCGGGGGGTTTCCCGTCCCAACCCACCCAGGTTCTGTCACAATCACACTATAAGGGGTTTGCAAACTAACATTCATCACGGCCTTTGGAGCTTTTATGTTTTATATTCGCTTAAGGGAAAGCTCGTTTATCCTCCTCAGTAACTATTCTTTAGGACCCACTGGACGCGTAATTTTTTGTTTCCTTTTTTTATGAAGGAACTCATAATTATGCATAGAGGGTGTCGAGGCAAATGGAAATCTCGGGAAAAATTGAAACCGCAAATACGAACGGGTAAAAATGCCATTGAAACCGATAATGAACGCCCGACTGTTTTAATGCGCGCTGTTTTAAGAGATTATAAATTTTTAAAGTAAATGCGGCCTCTAAACTGATGACTGAAACTCATCAGGAGTTAATATCTTTCTCCTTGTTTTTTATTTTCTTAAATTTTAGTAAATTATTACAGGCTGCTGTCATTACGGGAAAACATGACACCTGATTATTCTTCCGAACGATTGCAGAATTTTTATACGGCTTTTATTATTCGAGAAATGGTTGCAGTGTAACACTCCTTCGGGAACGATTATCGAAATAATGGTGCGGAGTGTTGACAGGGCCGACATCGGTTTCCTTCTTGGGAAGAGCAACCTAAGTTTTATCAGCAGTGATTCATCGCATTAACGGAAAAGAATTACCCAGAAAATGGCTCGGAATCTTCCGCCAATTTCGATCCAGCGAAGTCTATAAAATTTATTCTTGTTGCATAGAGGAGTATGAAAGATGAAAAGGTCAATGGGCTCAGTAGTCGCCAATGTCCAAAGCCGAAATTCGATATTTTACAAGAACTGGCTCTATTGCAACCGATTCTTTTCATGTGGATAACTTACCAACGATGACAGATCAGGTTCAAGTCAAGTAAATCGTGGAAGCATTTTCAGTTTAAGAAATCATTAACTAAAGCAAGTAAAATATACCGTAGTCTCCACGTGGAAACTTTCGAAAGTGCGAAGAATTTACAGGAACATAACTTAATTAAGCACAAAATTTCTAAAGGGTTCTAGTTATATAATCACTACATTCTCAGCCTTTATTGTGGTGACTACATTATTCCTGTAGGTATCCGTCGTGAACAAAATGTGAAGTCGATCAAAAACCAAACCAAAGCAGATTTGGTAAAGCTGCCTTGGTGCTCTAGCGACGAATCTTGTCGTCCACAGACATAAATATGTACATTTATGGGTAATCCAAAAGCGCTTTTATTTCTTTAATACGGGTTTTTTTGGTTTCGGGTCTGGCGATCCCGGACACACCCTGTTTTCAGCCATGGGGGCTATTTTAAGCCATATATATTGCAAACCTCTCCCCATAGGCTACAACATTGACGAGGTGAAAGGGTTAGCGTATTCTGATGATCCCTAGAGTTGTGCTCGCGGGAGCAATGATCATTGATATTTCTCCTGATAGGGCCACCCATGAGAGATAGGTCGAAGGGTAGGCGCCAGACGAAATGTAGTCCGCGCAACGTCCCTTCCTCAGTGAGGCTGTTGTAGAATCATCTTACCCCGATGGGGCAGCCTTTTTTTTAGTTATGGTGTCTCGTTAAAAAACACTATTGGAAGGTTATAGAAACCATTTCAATTATTTTCCCACGAAATCATGATGGATTTATTCATGAGAATGAAACCTGGCAACTACGGGACTCAGCCGGGAGCGGGTGTCGAGCCCAGCAGCGAGAGAGGCAAGGCCTCCGCGGTCGTCAACGTATGAAATCCTTGCAAAGCGGAATTGCTAGCAATAAAACAGAAAAGGAACAAAATGGGACCTGGTAAGGATAATGGCGAAGACATGGAGATTACAAAATATAAGCGGGAGATGTGTGAGAGAGAGGAAATGTAGATACGTTAGGGTAGTGCCAAGTGAGATGGAAAGGTAGCGGCGACTACTGAAGCGATATAGTAATATACAGTGGAGGTTAAGAAAGTCACCGAACGGGTAGCAGTCGTGCGAAAAGGTAGGAAGAAGATTAGTGAACGTGGAGCAAGTGAGTGACAGAATATAATTACTATAAATGAAAGCAGAGCCAATGAACTTGTTTCTTATACAGGTTTATATGCGAACGAGTGACCATTGGAAGGAAGGTGTCGATAGTATACGACAGAAGAGGAAATTATTGTGATTATTCCTGCGAGAAAACATCTAATGGGGATTTGGGATTGATATGAGGTGGTAGGAGGAAGGACGGATGGGAGAGAGTACGGACTGGGAAAAAGAAGCGACCGCGGGAAGAAAACAATACTTTGACAGAAAGAATGGTTTAATGACAACTAATAACTAGTTTATAAACACCAAAGACATTAGTAGGCACAAATGGAAAAACCCGGGTGATTCAGAAAGACATATTATGGTTAAGCATAGATTTAGGAACACCGTATCTCAAAGCTTCCCGGGAGCGGAGCCATTATTTAGTGCTTATGAAGCGTAATGTAAAATTCAAGAGGATAAAAGAGGGAATGCTGTGAGAAATTGAAATTTTGGAGATCTCACCGAGATGAAAATGAAGGTATACCAGAGAGCAATTAACTAAATTCTGGGTGAGGCGTACAGTAGAAGAAATGAGGACATCTCAAAGGAAGGATAACGAAAGCGGAAAATGAAACAGTAAGAACGGCATATGGGACAAGGGTGAGGAAACCGTAGATCAAGCAAGAAATGATCAGAGGGATAGACGAGAGGATGTGGTAGAACGAAAACACAGGATTAGAAAGAAAGTACAAAGAGTAAAATATTGAACTCAGGTAAGAAAATAAGGGGCTAAGAAACGTGGTGAAACCAGTTCAAGGACATGGATACGTAGCAGAGAAAGGGTGAAATGGGTACGCTGTATAGGAATGTTAAATCACTGTCAGAAAGTCGGAAAGGAATGACCGTGTACACTACCAGGGATTAGACAGGAAAAGTACCAATCAAAGAGAAACAGGCAAGATGGAAGGAATATGTACATAGAAGAACAATATGGTAAAAATATCAAGCCAGTAAGTCTACACTTGGAAACAGAATGGTATTGATGAGGATACTTAGGTCCAGGAATCCTTCATTGTGACATAGAGAAGGCATTAAAGGAAATAACAGCGAACAAGGCGGTGGGGATTGATAACACCCCAGTTCAATTAAATAAGGGTTTTGCAAAACGGTGAAGAAATACATTTTATGGATTAATTCGCAGAATTTAAAAGGGAGGAAATTGCCCATAAGACTTCGTTAGATCAGTACTCATTCCCATCCCAAAAAAGATAAAAGCAGGAGTATGCGAAGACTAAAGGGCAAGAAATTTGATTTCCTACGCAACAAAGGAGTACTTAGGATCATTTTTGATGGAAAGATAATAAGTTAATGAAAATTACTACCCTACTTATTGGTAATATTTATTCCTGCAACTGTTTGGCGTGTTGTGTGATGAATTCCATTTTGAGAGAGCAATTCAGTCACAGAAACAATGACGAGAGAGATTTAAATATAAAATTTCTGTGGTTAAAGTGATTCTTTAAGGGAGGATAAATTATTCCTGTTTATTATTGCAAGCATTTCTTTCTACGTCTAATACTGGTATTCTCTGAGAAAGCAAGGCTAAGATGTTATTTTTAAAATTTGAACGGCACTGAATTACTGTAATTATTTACGCATTCAGTTCGCTTTACTGTAGGTAAAACCTTTTAGAGATTAGGTGCGCATTCCTCGCAGAATAAATACAACAGTAAAAGCACCTTATGACCTTTTCAAATTATTTTAAATTTGAAGATCAAAGGAAATAAGAAAAAGTTAACAAAGCGACTACTAACATCAGACGCAGCGCAATTGAGTAGCTGAGACCTCCAGTAGTAATTATAAGAAAAAATACAAATTCATGCCAGGTTTCCCACGTTAACCAGTCATTTGCATACACCTTTTCTTCATTAAAAAATATTTAATAGAATAAAAAAGAAATCGATGCAGAAATTCACTTGCTCTCGCTCTCTAAGGTCAAAGTTTTCTATAGACAAAGAAAAGGAATGCAAAACAATTTGGTAAGTGGACAAGTGCCAACTGGAAAGGGTCCAGCAAAACCATAGACTGTTCTCATTCATATCAAGGTGAATTATCATATTTGCGGTAGAAAATGGGCGCTCTTGCATCAAATTAACCACAGCTACAAAATTTGCAGTATTCCAACGCTATATACCAAGTATTTTCGCCATAATTTGAGTTTATATTACTCATAAACACACTTTTTTCACCGTAAATTTATGAAGCGCTTAAAACGGCGTAATATTTTCAGCCACGAGATAAAAGTAGGTGATTTCGTTCCTGAAAGACTACTTTAGATACTTCTCCATCTTTATATAATAATTAATTCAGCGGAAAGGCATCAAGACGTTCCTAAAAGAATTACCAAAATAATGAGATTGTAAACATGGCATATATGTATATTTAGGAATTCATCTCCTAAATATACATATTTCCAAACATAAATTGACAAGATAATTTTTTTTTCTTTCCATACTGTTTCCCAAACTTCCGTATCCACGGTACTACCAATATTCTCCCACAAAACACCGTTCACGTAAAGTGCGACTTTCTCGGGCATGCTCACACCCCTCCCGCTCTCATTTGGACTGGGACACGCAGGTGAATATCCCGTATATCCTAAATACAATGCAACCCACACACCACTCAACCTCCTACTCGCGATCGCTGTATTTATGCTTTGTTCCCCGGAGGCCGACCCTCAGCTGAAAGAAGGTATGCAGATTTTCATGACCGACCAACTTAAATGTCAGACCCATATCGATAATGTGGTCCTATGAAGTACAAAACACAGAACCTGATTATAAAAAACCACATCGCACTCACGTCATGCTCTCTTTGATTGCTATATGCCAACTTTCCTATACTCATTCAATTGAAACAAAAGTGAAAATCCACTTGTTTCCTGAAAACCACTAGGAAAGGTTACAAAACGCCACATTATTAGGAAATCTTCCACTGCAATGCTTACTTACTGAATAACCTTATCTTCATTTTTATTCTTGAAACCAAATATGCATAGACTAAAATCAATTCCTGAAACATAACGGTTACCATTTACCACCCTCAGTGTATATTTAAAATTGACCTAGCAAATGTGAGGTAGTTATTAATTATAAAAAATTAACAAAGCTAATACTAGATAAATGATGTGCAAATTATTAGCCACCCACACCAATGAAAGAAAGTAGAAAAGAGAATCACAACACCATTAAAATGAATTGGGGTAGAAAAAAGCATTATTATCACACAACTAAAATCTTAAACTTATTAAAAGAACTTGATTAAATTAGATTTGATTGACAAAACATTTTAGTGCATCAGATAAAAATAAAATACACACTGAAACATTTAAGAGGTATATAAAAGACAACATCAAGATATCTCTAACTTAAAATGCAGGGATTAAGAGCCAAAATGCAATAATAAGATTGAAAATATTTGCTGCAATCAATAACCTTAACATGAAGAATTATAATAATTTTCAAGGAAATCAAAATAAATGTAAAGAGAAATCTATTCAGTGAGCTGCTGCATATGTGGTGCAACAAGAACATGTTGCAGACGAAATATATAGAACAAGTGAATGAAGAAGCTCTTTCATGAGCAGATGAAGAAAGAAATATATGGAAAACATTTAAAGGTAAAGGGATAATCTCATTGAGGTTACTTGGTGACACAATTTCTCACTGAAAACCACTTTGGAAAGCAGACAGTGTGTATTGGTAGGACTGCAGAGGAATTCATGAGAAATGATACATGGAACAGGTAATTTAAGACATGACAGTGATGAAATATGCACACATTAAGAGATAAGGAGTTTTGGTGATACGTAGCACATAGCAGTTATTAGTGACCATTCAAACGCAACCTTTATGGTAGATAAAATTTAATAATTTAGCTGATAGGAGAATAAAGTGAAGAGCTGCATTAACCCAGAGCTAAATTAATGTTGAACATTATAACATGGAAGAAAAGAAATTGTAAGAGAAGCAATGTAGAAATAATAAAATAATTTAGAAGTTA
>LYUA01000074.1:240861-268606 GCA_002093875.1 Calopteryx splendens | reverse complement strand
ATATATATGTATATGTATATATATATATATGTATATATATATATGTATATATATATGTATAGATATATATATATGTATAGATATATTTATATGATATAGATATATTTCCCAGCCACAGAGTTCTTTAAGAAAATAACCCCCATAGTCAATATAGGTTACCTTTACCTAAATCAAATAATGGAGAATGTCAGAGAAAAAGAAATATGGAACCCTGAAGAGGTTTAAAAATCTAACCGGTGAGAGAATTGAGTGCACATCAAGGTAATCATGATTGATGGCTTCTGATAATGAACTAGGTAAGTGTGTCATAAATTTGGACACTTCATAAATTGTGGCATAACATCATGGGGGACACCAGAAGTTTACCCAGAACAATTAAAAAATTAAGGTTTTTTTCTTATTCAGACTGTCCACTATTCAGTCATCAAGATATTCCCTTAATTTTACAAATTCCCAAGGGGGTTTCTTCAGTTTTTTAGAGCATTTTACATGATTCATTCAAATAATGAGCAAGAGTGCCAACAGTGATTAGGGTATTAGGTAAGTACATTGGTGGCTAATATTTTACCATCCGGCTGGTTGGGGGAGACAATCGACAGATTTGAATAAAAACTTATCTTTATTAATAAATGTTCTCTGGATCTATTATGTACTACAAAAAATTTCCAGTAGTTGTCAGGGATATGATGGGAACATGATGTGTGACTTTAGATACTTACCCTACCGTAGAAAGTGATAATTCACAGCATGTAGCTATAGCCGCTCTCCCCTACTGGGAGGTGATAGCGGTGCTTGACTAAATATGCTTACCCCACTTAAGGAGTTAAAGTCACATTAAGATTTTATTAGAATTTGAAGTTAGATCAATTGATGGAAAGGCTAAAAAATCATCACAAGCTCAATCACTTCTAAGCAATGAAGGAAATTGAGAAATTTCCCCTAAACAACAAGCATCACAAATATACATGTGTGGACAGTGAAATGGCATGCAATAAAACTAAAAGAAAACATTTTAAAAAAAGCAAAAATCTAAGTCATCATAATACTTCTTTACCACCTGGAGGATTTTTTGTGAAATATCATGCAACTGAAAATGCCAAACACAGAACATTCCTTCTCAAAATTTGCGAAAAAATCAATTTTTCCAGAGCACCCACACTCAATCCCAAGTTTTCCAGGCATTTGTAATCTTCCAAATTAGTAGAAACTCTGTAGATAACAACCGACGGGTATTCCCCTTAAGAAGAGTATGAGTCTTGACAGCCTTTTTCATAATCACAGGTACAAAAGCTGAAACTCTTCAAACTGAGACTAGTAAACTCAAGATTCTATATCAGTCTAGAGCATAAAAAATTAGATGAATATTCTTTATGACCATAACTTTTTTGCATGCCAACTCTAGCAGTGATGCATAAGAGTGCTTGAAAGCTTTGACTCACCAAATGCATTACTTAAGGTGTATGGAATAGTTGCACCTTCCCATCTGTACGATTCATGCTTCATTCCATTCCTTCCAAGGCTCTGTGGATGAAGAATGTCTCCCTCCACATATGTTCCCAATTCCTCGGGTAGACTCACACTGTCTGCTGTCCATTCACTTACTTTGCGCCCTAGAGAAGGATGTAATCGTACCACATTACTAAAGATTATTTAGGTTATAGAGAAAGGGTAAATAAGAAAAATGAAACTTTTAGAGAGAAGCAAAGAAAGAAGAAATAGATTGTTGTGATTCTGATTTCATACAAATAAAATATTAGCTAAATAATACATATTTATCTCATAGCATAGGAAAATTTAGAAAAATGAGTTGGTTCTGTGAAGAAGGATGTGTATAGGCTTCAAGATGCTGGAAACAAAATGGGAATTTGCTGGGCTCAAAACTGGGCACGAAAGATGACATTAAGCCGGGATGGGTCAGAGATGGAAAAAATTAAAATGCATTTGTAGTTGTTTGGGAGATATTGTTCCGTAGAATAACTGGGGACAAGGAATTTCTACATAAAATAGGGAGAGTAAGAAGTAAATAGTCATTTTAAGAGGACTATTGGAATATTTTTTGATATTCAGAAGTAAAAACGTAAGTATCATCAGGAATTGAAGAGGGGAATGCCGAAGGAAAAATATTATATGGTATTTTATCATAAATATATTATTTAAAGATTGACACATTTGGCTGTAACTTGGTAATTAAGAATATTGACATCCATTTCCACTAGCAACGTTTCATTGCACAACCTTGTCTCAACTAGAGATGCACTGATTACATAAATTGATAAACAGGAGGTAATTGATCATATCTACTCTTGACCCAATTAATCAGTTCTCATTCAATTTAATTTTCCCTTATATTTCCATCAAATTATCTCTGCCAAGAGAATCATCTGTTAGTTTGCAAACAGGTCGGATTATTGTAATGTAATAATTTTACTTTCTCCAACTTTTACCTATTTTTTTGTCTAGCTTCTGATTTGGCTATTGATTGGCTATCTAGGTCAATCTTCAGTTTAGCCCCAACCATAAACTAGCTTTTTTAAAGGATTTTATGCTTTAAGTCATTTAAACACAATGATTTTATCCCTCTTCAGCATTGGCAATTCAACAGTGAATTATTTTGATCAAAGAAATACAGGTTTTGAAGCTGATACATTTTTATTTTATATTTAATTTTGAATAAAAAATCAAAATTTAAACTACACAGAAATATTTTTGAACTCATAAAAAAGTTGAATATTCAATGATATATCTGCAGACTATTTCCTCAACTGCCTTCATATAACTTTCGCATTAATCAATTTTACTAAATTTATAGAGAGAAAAAAATAAAGTTATCCTTTATAATATTTTTCTTATTATTTCAATTATTACCCTTGATAAAACCATTTTAAATATAGTTCACACCCTCATCAGTTTTCTTTCGTGCACCTGTAACTGGGTCTTTAAAGGTTTCCATATGATTCATAATATTATGTTGTAGGTTAAATGATCCAGTAATATTTGTATATATGTATATACTTTTCAAACTTCCATATTAATGATAGATCCTTTTTTCAAATAGCATTCAATAATATTCAGAAGTGTTTCAGAACTTTTTAGCAGCTGTCGTCAGTTGGAAATGATTCTTTATTGTTAATTTTCTTAGTTATTTTTACATATTCACTTAGAACAAACCCTTCCCAACTCTCAATTAAATTCCCCAACTATCTCCCATTTTTCTACAACCAAACATATCCAAAAAATATAAACAACTGAAACAAATAATAACTTAGTAAAATATCAACACAATATGATAGCAAACATGACACAAATAGTAATTTATTCCAAACTTCTATCAGGCATTTCCATAACAAATATTTTCCTTTCTGGTGTCCATTTAACTACAACTAGTACCCAGACCTTTGACTAAGAGGCCTTGATAATACTTTCATTTTCCTAGTTTTTTAAATGATTTCCATGACATTTCCTCCGATTACAACATTCTAAATGACAACACAATCAGCCAAAAGTTGTCTGATATACGTAGTTCATGCTCAAACAACATAAATACTAGACAGTATGGTGTATCATAGAGAAGCTATTAAAAACTGAGTTACAAAAATCACTTATTATGCGCGCATCATTCATACAACGTACTGCAGCAAATTATGAAAAAAAACAGAGATTAGCTGATTAATTGGAAATAGGCCAATAACTTTTAACCAGAAATTTTTCCAGTCCAGTTAACCAGAAATTTTTAAACAGCCAATCTGCTCATCGGTGCACCTATAGTCTCAACATAGTATTGTCATCATCAGGTGTAACCATAACATTTTTACACGCATCATTATGCACGTTAGGTGGAGATTACCACTGCTAAGGGGAGGAGAGGAGAGATTGTATGGAGTGGAGGGAGAAGCTGTTCTTTGGTTATTGTTCAACATACTTCAATGTTCCCTGATAATTACTGATTGTTGTTTATGATTGGTATTGTTTCAAGGTGGATCAATCAATGAGTGGAGGGTTTAGGGAAAGTGGAGGGGTTTGCCTGTTGATTCAGGTGTGGAATGTTGAACGGGGGGAATGAGGATTGGTACAATACATCATTGACAATATGCTGTCGTTTTCATTGGACAGGGTTACATTTTACAAGAAACAAATCCTAGAGAATTTAATGTGCAATGCTAAAGATAAGGGGGAGAAATTTTAGAAACATGGCGTTCACAATCTCCTGTGTATTGTAAATGATGTTATGTATATTGGTCAAACAAGGAGGAATTGGAAGTACCTACATGCTGAAAAAAAGAGGTGCTTTATGCAGAAAAAGTGGTGCTACTCACTCAAAAAAATATCTTCTGGCGTGAACTCAAAATACCAATTTTTTGCCAGATATATTTATTGAAGAGCAAAAAGTTTAACAATAAAGGATCTTTTACTAGATTATGATTTTTTAACATAAATATTGATTTACTTAGTCATGAAGATTATTAACATGCTGATTAATTTCATTCACAATATTGACAAACCTTATTAGTCGATAACACTTTATTTCATGAGAATAATCTTTATGCATTAGGATTGACTTTATCTTCAAATAAATCTTTAAAGAATCTTCAAATTATCTTCAAAGAAATATTGACTTTATCTTCAAATAAATGGTGTGATGGAGGAGGGAATGTTTGGTAATAGTGAACTGCTCCTTAAGAAGGCATACGATATTCACAAAAGTGTTATAAGCAATACGCAGATATGAAACAATAAAATCGAAGTGGATCCAAATTTTAACTGATGAGACTAATCATCGTGGTCTCTTTATATGCTAGATTTCACAAACTGTCAAAAGTATGACCCTAGAATAATAACAAAAAAGTGCGTCGGTACATACCAGCTTCTGAACTAGGCTTTCCAAAGAGTTTATCTCCAAAACTGAAAAGGTTAATAATGTCGCCAGGAACATCCTGTGAAATACTGTTGCTCTCCTCAGATGAATTTCCAAGAGGGAAAGCACTTCCTAAATGGTTTAAATGGACAAAAACACTGATGAGACATATTATTAAAACGTTTTGCCGGTTGAATGATAGTTTCTTGTAATATTCTTCCATTATGAAGTGACCAGTGATGTAGTCCAAATGTACACCTTCCCCGAGTTTCAAATAAATAGTGAGATATGTTCCTATAATATCCAATATATATAGGGTGTTTGTTTACGCTAGCAAGCTACTATTAATTTTTTGGGGCCAACATTGATTATACTGTTACGGCGATCTTACAGAAAACTTAAAAGAGTTAGTTTTGATAACAAGACAGCAATTTTTTAAAGTGACGTTTATAGGTGCTATGGGGGTCAATGGACGATTCTTTGGAGGTTGTTATTCTAAAAGGGGTCTGATTTTTCTGAGTGCACATCACTTTAATGCTATTCTTAAGAGTGATACATTAAGCAGTCCACATCTATGGCAGGGTATTACTCAATAAAAAGAATGCACGCCGTCACTTTCTTTACGAAATACGTTTTTCATTACTGGCCCAAAGACAAGAAAAACAAGTTTCATTATCCACCAGAAACCTGAACCCGTAAACATGTTATCACTTGTCCATTCCTATTTTCTCAATTTCTACGAGTGATTATTACCTTGGTTGCTTCATAATTCCAAAATACTGGAAACCACGTCGAAAGAAGGATTCCACACTTTTCACTTCGCATATATTACTAGATGTTACACGACACACATCACGATCTCCACTCAACACACTTTCAATTTGCCACTGGCGGCGTCATCGCGTCATCAGCGCAAGTCACTAGCATTTCCACCAATGGAGATTCTTCTAAATACGCGACCATTTGATATGCTTTTAACGATATTTATACAAAAACATTCACGATACGGGCCCCAAAATAAAATACCATGTTTTGAATAAATGTGAATTTAGTCGATTTTTTACAGTTACTCTATGGTAATTTTAATTTTTTTACTCGCCACATTAGAAATATTATTCGTATAACAAGCCGTTATGGCGCACCAAAATAAATGGCGGTATTTAAAAGAAGATAAAATGGCGTTCTAAAGTGAAACCAAGGACGGGAGGATATCAGCTGAATAGTAATTATAGCCTTTGAAGTAAAATTGAACGAGATCGAGGCTGAGAAACAAGAGTCCGCCTTTCTTCCGTAATTTCATATTTAATTATGATCATTTCGTGGAGACCTCAAGTCGGCGGCGGCGGGAAACAATTAAAAACACAAGTGCACCAACCAATTAAAAGAAATTATTAAAATAAGTAATGATAGATAAGTGCTAAAACATCAAAAACTTAAGTGGTCAAGCTCACAAATTTTCTTCTTAGCTTTCGAATTGGGTTCCACTCTTGACACCCCATTCTGATGATAGAGAACTACCTATGCCATTGATCCCATTCCTTTCTGTGTCAAGAAGTGGCACTTCTGCTAGTGCAATATCGTAGCGTAAGGCATTATCTCGCGCGGAAATGAATGTGAAGGGTGAGAAAGTTGGCAGCCAATCACAGAAATTTCACTGGAAACACTTGCGTGCAAGTCTGATGTTTGCGAACCGCTCAAGTCACGATTCTGTCTTGCAAAAACGAGGTCAGAACAATAATATTAGGTAAACATTCCCTGAAAAAGAAGCGGCCGTAGAACAGCTACTTCTAAGAAATGTTATCACATTGCCGTGATTTCCCAATGTTGTTCAAAAACAAAACATTTCCAGTTAAATTCCTGAAGAATAAGGGACACCATGAGAAACAATTGGGCAACTCCGTCTTTAAAATGTCACATTACCATACAATAGAAGAAAATTCATACTCCCACAAGAAACCAAAGGGTTCATAGATTCAGTTTTTTTCCACTTTAATGATGTTTGGTGCCCTAAATTGAGATAGGATTATTCGTCTATTTTAAACATTTTTCTTTCCCAAAAATATTCTTATATTTTTCTTGAAACAAAAATTTATCCGCACCAATCAATCTGGTTCCACAAATTATAAGGCATTGAATAAATTGCATGGACCGTATTGAGCTATGGAAGTAGAACATCTTTTTTATCCACCAATTTCGAATGTTTGAAAAAAGAAATTTCCAAAAACTGGCTGGTTAATAAAATTAATTACTATTAAAAACAAAGTTATTTGCAATATGGTGCTGTGGATCGAGATTTATGTATAATAACTTAAAATTCAAGGGAGGATTTAAAATGGACTATTTAATGATAAAAAAAATGGCTTCCAATAGGTGCAAATAAGCGTGAAAACTATAGTTTCAGACACCATACTAAACTATAGTAGTTCAGACACACTAACCCACTGGTGTTCTGTACGACTCTAGGAGATACATATGATAAGGAACCATTCCTATTATTCCTCATAGCTGGCAAGGGGTTTTTCTTGGTGCTTGGCAACAAAAATTAAAATAAAAGTTTCAACTAAGCTAAAGAGAGAGATATCTCCCTGCATCTACTAAAAAACTGGATGAATAAAATCCTAGCCACATTTTTTATTCATTCATGCAAATAGCCTTTGGAGCATACCAGGGTAAAAGTGGATTGGAAGTGTATGGAAGATAATATTGGAAACAATTTGGTGAGATCAATGCAGTTTTATACCTGGCAAGGAATGTAGGAACCATTATTTGAACTTCAGCAAGTACTCAATGAGAAATGCATGGATGTGCCAAAAAAGTTTATTAAGAATTTATCAATTTGAAAAATGCATACAACAAAGAGGAAAGTTTTGGAAGACTTAAAAAATGAAATGAATGAGCAGTTACTGAATGTTATAAAATCAAGTATGAATATAGTAAGACAAGAGTAAACATGATACCTTGAGTGAATGGTTATCAATGAAATGTGAAACTATGATGTGTAAATTGCTGTTCAATGATTTGAGAATAAATGCATGCATGGATAATGATGGTGTAATGATTGGAGATGTAAATATGCCTGACCTTCTATACATGATGATGCAGTTTTGTTCACTAAGAGCCTGACAGATGTAGAGAAGTAACAAAGACAACAGAAATGCATCCATAACACAAAAGTATGCAATTGCGTTTGATAATAAGAAAGGGAAGTATGATCATTAAGGAGCATAAATGAAAAATATAATAGTGAAAAATTTTGTACACAAAAAAATTGTGAAATATGGTAGGATAAACAAAGAAATTGAAAGATGTGCCAATGCCAGAACAAAGGTTTTGTATGCAAAAATATGTGGTATGATAAAGAAATGAATGAATAAGGCAGCAAAAATGAGAGATTAAAAGTGTACATACTCCTTCACACATTGTTGCATTGAAGTGAAACCCGGCCGCATGTAGAGTGTATAATGTACTTAAGTGTTTCTGGCAAAAATAAGAAAGATAAAGTGAAGAATGAGTGTATTATAAAAGATCATGGATTTGCTACACACACAAATAAGAAAGAAGTGCACTGAGCTAATTTGGTGCTGCTGATAGAATAGATGAGGATAAAATCACCAAACATGTATGAGAGAAGAATGCATGGTTTGAGAGGGATGTGGTAGACCAAGAAAGTCATGGGTGAATATAGTATAAGAAATTCTCAAGACAAGGGAGTGTAAGAGGTCTCAGGAACAGTTGAATATGTATGAAACAATGCATGGATGTGAGAGATGAAAATGGTATGCAAGAACAGGTTACAAATAAACAGTAAATTGATCTCAATAAATGAACATATTGCTGAAGGGTAGATTAAAATGATGCAACTTATCTGAAACTACTACCTACATGTCTCAGATTCCAAAAGTATGGTTATAGAATGTAGAGTCAGGAAGGGTAGTGATAGCCAGGGGATAGGATATGGTTGTCTATTAAAACCTGTACTTTTCAACTTATATACAGAGGAAATGGTAAGAAAGGTATGGAAAGAACTTGAGGTATGGATTAAAGTGAATGGGGAACAGTTGAAGTATGTTCAATTTGTGGATGATCAAGCTTTCATTATTTAGTAATCATCCAAAGGATTACATATATTGCTAAACAAATAACAGAATTAGTTTGATGGGTATTGAATGAGAATCAGCCACAAAAAATGAAAGTAACTAGGCTTTCAAGAAATAAGAAGGCTAAGCTAAAACAAAGTTAGATGGCATAAACTAGAGCAGGTATAACTATTTAGGAAATGCATTAGACAAAGATGTGCAAAATAGTAAGGAATTCAAAGTAAGAATCCTATTATGTATAGAAGCTTTTACAGTGAAAATGGAATTCATGACACAGACTTTGCCTATATTTGTAAATAAAAGAATAACGAAAACTTTGATAATGAGCCTGCTTTCTTCCAAGTTTTTTTTTTTAAGTTTCCACCAATATAGATTCATTTTTCAGGATCCTCTAGGAAATATACAAACTTTAAGCCTTCTAATTAATGACAGGAATATATGTTATTGCAATAATCTAGACAGTTGTCTACCCCATCATACATTACAAGTGAAAGTACCTGTCTTTGCCTGGACAGAAAATGTGAATTTTAAAATAGTGAAAAAGGTATTCATACGGTTTTTTTTATACCGACTGCAATTGAACAGTGATGACCTATTTTTATGTGACTTTTTTAGTACATACCAGTACCATCTATAATTATCAGATTGATGTTGACATAAGAATTCATAAAATACTGGTAAACACATAAGTACCATGCTCTTATATTTCATTAACAAGCAAAATTACTCTTAAATATACAATATGTCAGACATTAGAGACCCTAGATAGGTTACATATATGAAGCTAATCAGGTGATAATAAACAATTGACTTTTTAGGGGAAAGTTGGCATCCCTAATTTACTCTCAGAGCACGAGCTGAACCTGCTGAGGGCAAAAACTTTTGAGTCACCCACTGCTCTGCCATGGTGAACCCACCAACAACATTGGCTCCAGACTGTCTTTGGTGATGACCACCTGGATGGTGGCACAATGCTGGTTTTAATTGGTACTAACACAAGGGGAAAAACACAGTTCCTCTCTTGTCCTTACAGAGTTAAGTTTTAAAAAATAAACGGTCAGTAGATGATGTTGATCAAGCTATTGAATTAAACTCTTGCCACCAGAGTGAAATCTAAAATTAAAATTTTCACATGCAGCATACATTTTTTCAAATTCTTTAAGTATCCTAGACTTTTCCAGTCCAGGATATGAAGACCCTTACTTTTCCAGACACATTCAGGCCAGTTGCCACCCTGAAAAATCTTAAAATGTACATATTTACTAACTAATTGAATGAATCGATACATGGTTATACTTTTAATTATTTCCTAACAATTTTCAATCATGATTTTATCAAGTTTCATCTCAAATCATGCATTTCATGGTCATCATCATCATGGTCTATGAATAATCACATAAAAATTTACTAAAAAGGTCAAATCTGTTCTCTCTGGTCGAATGTGTTGCCTTCGAGGGATCTGATCTCTCGAAGGCAACAAATTCTCAGCCTGCATGCCCCTGGGATTAGGGATCTTTGCCTAACACCACATTTTCTAGGGGCTAAGCTCACAGTTTACAACTAAGCCTGAGACAGGACTAAAACAACCTTTGGATTAGCAAGCAGGCAGGTAAGCCAATAGACTAACCAACCCAGGTATTCTTATGTTATGGAAAAATGTTGATGATTGTAAAAACACTAAATTTAGGTTAATTAAGATGAATAAACTAATTAATTAGTTTCACATAAATCCCAGAGAGATAAAATGGGAATAGAGATTCATACTCAAAGTTCCCTTAGATCTCAATTGAGGTATTGGAATAGAGGGAAGTACAAATAAAGTGGACAATTTGTAAAAAGAAGCTATTTTTTCAATATAGGTACACATGATGAGGATATTTTTCACTTACAATTCTGCAGTAACAACGGTCAAAATCTAACAAAATCACACTCCCAATCTTGAGTCAGTGCTCACTCAATGAACCACACTAGCTGCTGCAGTAATAGTGGAAAAAATTAAGGAGTGAGCTCCGGAGGTAATGGGATGGATCATGTCCAGGTTGGAAGGAGCTCTCGCCACTTATCAATGGGAGATGCTTGCTTGTTGGCTTAGGGTAAGCTGCCATTGGCTAGGCAATTTATGACAGCTAAAAACAATCAACATTGGACTAACAGTCAAAGTTTAATAGCTTTCAGGCAAATCATAATGGCAGGAAACTCTAATTATGGACAAAAACTTAAAATTTCAAACACATACAATAATACCTTCAACACACGCCAATAATAAAAACTGCCATTACAGGATTTCACTCGCACACATTCACACACCATTCATTATTCCCATTCTGACAAAGGTCAGATCAAAAACTCGCTGAAAACTGCAGCTTCATAGTAACATAGTAATGAGGTATAAATTCACAGCTAATTTTAAGTTCTCTTAACATAAAAAAACAACCAAACCAAAATCCAATTTACAAATCCATGCTCAATATAAATGAGACATACTTTTACTCCTCAGATATAATTATAAAACTTCAGCTAGATGGCCATCAAACAGCATCAACTGCACATCAACAATCAGATCGTACTGAGTGAAAAACATTAAAAATAAACATAACCTATAAAACTACTGTTCAAATAATTTGTACAAGACTGGTAAAACAACTGAAGGTACACACAATAGCCAACAACTGGCAATATTTACCTTCTGAAATGAATGACATACAGCTCTTGACTGGAAGAGGATATGTGCCATGATTTGAAGTATTGGCCTCGGGTTGTATTTTCTCAACCAAGTGGCTAAAACCTAAAGCATTAAAAACTATGGCCTGCATAAAACATTTTATGACAGTAAAAAGTCAATTAATACAAATTTGAGTAACCAATACTTAATCACAACCAACCCAGATCCAAAAATGTGCACTCCATTTCATTTCAACCATACTAAAGATTAATAAATGTCAAACAAGTCCATCCCTCAAAAAATAAAATCAGCTCTCATTATTTCGTTCAAGTCTTTATAGGTTAAAATACTCAAGAAGTGATGCCCAATGGACACCAGGTAGCCTGAGATTGCTTCACAAAAATGTGAAAATACCACTCTCAATTGTGCAATCCCCTCAATGTGAAAAACTAATTTTTTCCTATGAATTTTATAATTGTAGCGCGTATGCGACACTGATGCATACGCCATTTTTCAAAGGCAGCTCTCTAGTTGATCATTGAGAAGATAAAAGAGTAACATATTACTTCTTTCCCATAATATTTACATTTCAAGCATAACATCCTTGATTAGTTATATTTCTGGCATAACAAAACCCTCAAGAATACATTTAATATCTTTAAAATTTTCATCCTACTCAAGAGGATATCATGAGCTATAAAAACTGCCCAGTAGATAACCCCATAACAGAGTTTTGTAAGGTATCTGGTGAAATGAGTTGGTAATACTGTTTTTTAAGTCATTTCCGACTTTCAAAGCTGTCCTATATAATCATTCTTTTACCATTTATCATCGTATATATTTCTTCTTTGGCAATTATCAAGTCATATTGAAAACAGAATTACTGCAATGCTTAAACAAGATATATTGCTTGGAAGATGTCATCAATAATAGAATCCATAATGAATCACAAGGTCAGGCAGTAGAAGAAAAGAAAAGATGGCTCAAGAGCTACTTGATTCAGCGTTAACAAGTGCAAAAGAGTATGGGGACAAGTATAATATGGCAGATGGAAGAGGGGAACAGAAAATGTACCACATTTGGATTAAGAGATGAGTTAATAAAAATAAGGGAGACATCTGGCAAAAGTATTAGGCAAAATACAAGAGCCTGCTTTCTCAACAATTTGACTCCAAAATGACAGCACAATGTTACTACTGCAAAATGATAAAAAAGACAAATTCACCAATGTGCTGCCATCACTTGGAGCAGCACTGTAGTGGCAAATGACCTATTTGCTCAGGGTGGCACTGAGGTGGACAGATAGGGTGTGGTGGGGGCGACAGGGAGGGTATTTTGGCAGGCGAGAAGGGGCAGCATGGTGGGAGAATGGCCTAGTGGAAGATACGAGGCCTCTCCCACATCTCAGGAGAGTGACACGGTTGTTGGAGCTTGCTGCTGGGGTTGCTGCTGTTGTGGTGGCTGCTGCTGTTGAGTCACCATGGCAGAGGTTACCACAACACCCTGCTGGCTTAGCTCGGCCTTGACACGCTTGGCAATATGTGTCTGCGCATGCTTATGTAGGTGGTCTTTGCGGGAAAATGCCTTGCCACATTCTGCGCAAGCATGGCTCTTGTCACCTGAGTGGATCACATAGTGGCGTGTCAGATGCTCGTTGCGCTTGAAACCCTGCAAGACAAAGAAGCCTCCAATGTCAACTAGGCTGAAAGAAAAAGCTAGAATAAAATATCATATTAATAATGTAAGGTTTGAAAGAACTTTGGCTGACATGAAAAGTTGATAATACGAACAAAATTATGCATAACCAGGCCACATACTCATAGAATTGAGGGCCTTATGCAAAAACTGGTCCATTTCAAAGTATTACAACTTTCCAGGAGATGAACTAAACTTCCTTAAAAATGTAAAATCAGACATAGAAACGTAATTGTTCAAAAGTTTATCTTTTCAACATTTCACATGACTGCAAATACTCTCCATACAACCTCTTGTATGAAAATGAAAAATATTCACATAAATAGAAATGCATTTGACTGGTTTTTGCACTGAGGTCTTCAACTTCTCTTACAGAGCATATTCAAAACAACTATATATGTAACATAAATATAAACTCATGGCATTATGACCCCTACGGTTTCAGGCTAAAAAGGATATTATACATGTTATTTTTCATGAACCATGACAGTACTAAGTTTTTATAAATATACAGTGAATGGCTAAAAATAAAAAATATATAAAACTGACTGATTCTGGGCTTATTTTGTAGAAGTTAATAATGCTAATTTTTAAAAATAAATAGCAAACACATTACTCTAAAAAAATATGAAAATAAATTTCTAACCACTGGCATGAATTGATGAAGTGGATACTCATCCAGGGACCTAACCCATAAAATCAGCACAACTAATATTTTTGGGAAAGATTTTACAAAATGATCTTTATTTTTTCAACATCTTTTCCACATAGATAGCTGGATGATTTCGTCAGTAGGCCTCAAGTACCCCTAGTTTTAGTAAAGTTAATGACCTTATATGGATAGCTGAATGAAGGTGTTTGTTTGCATTTTTGATGAAGGATAGTATTACAATAGAAATGAATGATTTAGGTTTAAGTGGTATGGTGAGTTACAATAATTTATGACCCACCAATGAGATCATGTTAACATTACCCCTTGATGAATTTCTAACTGGGGATTTCATTGAGACCTATAGGCTACAAAAGGAATTTTCAGCAGACAAATTCTACAACCAAAAAATATTTTAAAGAAGAGGAAAAATGCTTTGAGTCCACAAAACATGTTGCATTCAGATTTCATATAAATAATTAGCTTCATATAATAACTGCTTATTCATTGATTAATGTACTTTTTGCACAGTGCTGCCACCTTAAGACATAAATAACAACCCACACCACAGAGCCAGGTGTGCCCAGATTATATGGTAGTCCAGACTTGCCAGGTCTAGAAAACTTGGGGCTTAGAGTATAATATATGTATGTCTCATCTGATGAGAGACTACTTGAAACCTGTTGTTTTAGGTGTACCTTTGTGGAACCTTTTCATGTTACTGAATTGAAGCACAAACACTTGGTTATTCCAACATTAATTAATACATGATGATGACATACATTGAAACCCAGGTCATGTTTAATAAAATTTATGTCGAATAACCAAGAGAGGCTACTTATTTTAGTAGAGAAAAGAAATAATATCAAGTGGAGCATTTTCTGAGTTTCAAATAATATTGCAAGGAAGAGGAATATTGTGATTAGAAATAAAACGCTAAACTAGTGATTTAAGTTACAACAGGTGGTTGAATTTCTAATGGTAATATTATTGCATCCAGTTCTAGCCAACTCATGATATACATCTATACATAATGCCCTGCAAGGGGCAAGTAATTCTGGTGATTGGGTGGATATAGAATATGTAGTGATGTAATACTAACTCATAAGTTATTAAAAGGCATTTTGATTTTATTTTAATGCTTCAAATTTTTAAATAAATTAATAAGTTTTAGCGTAAAACTTTCTAAAACATTACTAAATAACAATTGATGGGCAATGATAGAGAAACAATATTTCTCAGTCACTTCTTTGGTATTTCATTATGATTGCCACAATTATATACTATTAACTGAGCAAATACACATCAACTTTAGTTATATAAAAACTGGAAAAAAATTAACATAAAAACAATAGATAAAAATGTCTTAGTAAATCCTAAATTAACAAGGGCATGTTTACACTGTGGATTAGCACCTCCATAGACTGGACCACTTTGTCTCTTGCTTTGAATGGTAATCTGTGGAAATATGCCAGCCATCCAAAGCTTTAAGCAGATCTATGTCTATCCACCTATAGATGCCAGCACTATAATGACTTATGAATCAGAACACTGCAGGGAAAGACTACCTTGCTGGCAAATAATCATTTGGGTTTTCTCACATTAGGCCTGATGTGCTGTAACCACAACTCATATAAACAATTTTTTTCACTAGAGCATGCATGGTGAGGACCAGACTAATCTAGCCAGATCTGCATTCAGAATAAACATGCCCTGAAGGGATATTTAAGCAGTATCACACACACACACCTTCAAGCAGACAGTGCACACGTATGGACGCTCCTGTGAATGACCACGTTTGTGCTGGTCTAAGTGCTCCTTACGCTTAAGCCCTGCTCCACAAACATCACAAACAAACCGCCGTTCCAATTTGTGGCCCGAAAGATGCTGCTCCAGCATGGATCGCTCTGGATATGCCATATGGCATTCTGGGCAGCAGAATAAGGTGGATCCATCCAAGGCAGTTGATAACCTAATTTCTCCAGGACGTGGTCTGGGACCTCTGCATGGAAAGTTTATGCATGGCTAATGTAGTAGTTTTAGATTTTAATGGAAAAGAGCACATGCCAGCTAATCCTTTATTTTATTATAACAGAAGGCATGTACCACTTTTCAGTCATTTCTTTCAACATTAAAACAAATATGGCTGAAATGTAAATGAAAATCAAAAGAAGATTCTTAGTGACTGATAATTCATTTTCCTCTTTCTAATGCACCAGTTAATTAATTTATACTCTTTAACAATTAACAGAATTTTTAATACTCCTTAATTGAAAAAAATATTTAACTAAGAAGTGCACAGCTGTGCCAGTAGGATATAAGGAGACTTAAATGCATTATCTGAAGTAATTTTAAACTCTAATGTGGCTCTAGAATAACTATTAAAGAGAAGTCACAATAAATATACTCAAAGTGGTGCTCCAACTCATGACCTAATTGTTAGCTAACAAGCAAAGTGTCCACTGGGATAGATGGACTATTACTGGGTGAGCTTACGATGACTTTCTAGATGGATTAGCTTAAGATCTAGATGGATTAGCACAATGAAAAAAGAGGTTCTTGCTTCACCTTCGGTCCTTACTCCCCGAGCTACTCTTCTTCTTCTTTTTCTTCTTTGGGGTCGCTTGCTGTTGGAGCTGTGGAGTCCCTATCTGAGTACCGCACCCCACCACACCGGGAACCACCGCTGCGACCGTCGGCCCCACATCCTTACGCTGCTCTGCAGAGTATTTCAGAAAGTGGTGAAGGCTGAGGGGCAGGGTTGAGGCAGGGAGGCGGGAGAGGTAATCAGCGACAGTGGCAGAGCCCTGATCCCAGACGGCACCTCCTGCTGCCGCAATGGCTAACCTTCCAGCAACATCCTCATCAGCATCTTCCTTTGTATCCACCCCATCCTCCTCACCCCCCACTGTGCCCCCATCCTCTGTCTTCACCCTCTTCTCGGTTGACTTCTTACCTTTCCCCACTGCACCTTTGCACAGGTCCTGTGGCTGCAAGTCCCCTTCACAACCAACACCTGGATCAGAGTAAACATGTAAAGTAATCATGCAAGCAACTAAGATACACACTGGTACAATTTTCAAATGTATAAACCTGCACTACAATCCCTAGATTATGTGTAATGGTGAGAGTTTTCATTTTTGCCATATCCTGATAACCACAATAAGAAGCTAATTCACAAATTTTCAATGTAAACAGTGCCAAGAGTACATATGAAATACAGAGAAAAAGTTATGAAAGAAATGGTGTAGTGTTCATGTGGATGATAAAAAAATACCAGTGAGCTAAATTCATTTTAAGATCATCTTTCAAAGGTAAAATTTATTATTATACAATTTAAAATTGATTTAGTATTATCTGAAGTATCATGAATGAATGTGCAAATTTGCATACATATGACATTATTACAAAAAGCTAGCAAGGAACAACAAACAGTAATAAGTATGATATTAAATGCAGGGAGGAATATCATGCAACTATATAAAAGCCCAGCAAGAAGTAACATCAAATTCATTTTTATCAGAACTAAATCCTTGAATGATCCCGTGAGCTCAAAATTATTCTTTACTTATATAAAAATTAGAGGCCCAAATTTTGAACATGGTTTCGGGGTCGACGAGGCAAAAGGATTGCCAATTTGACAGGCACACCAAAAAAAATTTGTCAGCCCTTTGCTTTGCATGCACACCCTGGCACTGTTAGATGAAGAAAAAAATTAAGTGGCCAAGTTGTTCTTTGTGTACAAACTGTATATGTTGCTCCAGTAACAAGAAGGTAATAAATATACAGTTGGACAATTCTGCTCAAATATCTATCTATTTCAAGGCTCTATTTTACATGAATGAACTACTCTCCTGATATAGGCTTCTTTTCAGACTATCTTCAGAAATTTTAGTCACTCTCCCCTACTAAGACTTCTTGAAGAAAATTAGTTTGTATTAACGAGACATTAAAATGATATCACTTGTTAGCTGCAATTTGGAATGGAATTTGAGATAAGCTCTTTCATGGTTCAGTCAAGCTCCATCTGCATAATTTGCATGCTCAATTAACTTACATTAGGTAAAAAAAGATTTCTGGTGGAATACACTAAATATGTATCAGAGGTAAATTAATGACAGGTAATTGTAGACGTTAGGAATTTGGGAGGTAGAGGAGAATGTGGGTTATTTAACTGTTTCATCAACTAGCTCAAAAGGCTTTACTCTAAAGAGTCATTATTTGGACCTATTATTGAAATGTCAAATGTTTTCCACAAGATACTAATGTATGGGAGGAATATTTATTGACCAAGTGTGCAAAACCAAGGAATAAAATCCAAGATTTTGGAATGGAAAATCAGAACCAATGCTTGATTACTAACAAATAGAGAACATTCCAATATGATGTGTATTTGAAACATGACGAGTAACCAAAAAATGTGATTTTCCAAATCATAAGAGATTGTATTATTTATCTATATTTCAATCATTTCAGATTTTAAAAATGATCATTTCTCATTTGCCTGGAAAAATAATGAGGAAATTGACTCCTACAAGCAACTATGCTGTACCATAGGTGGTAGGCAGCATTTCATCCAGAAGGACTGATTGTGAAAATCAAGAATATCGGTCTGGCATCAACTGCCTCAGCTGTGGACAAGTGTGAAGTTCACAGAATCGGCTGCAGTACGGCAATGTGGAAGGCAATGGGAAACCTCCACATTAGTCTCCCTATAAGATACAACCTCGTATTCATAAATATGATGTGATGGCATTCCTCCTGGTAAAATAGTCCCCCAATCAGATCTCTGGGTCAGGACTACTGGGAGGGGAACATCAGTAAGGTGAGTAGGTATCTGGAATGTGAGATCACTTAGAGAACAGGATGTTTGGAAATATAAATATAAAGATGGCATGGATGGATTTAAAGATCAGAGAAATGAAGTGATTGGGAGAAACAATTTCTGGAGTGTTGGAAACAGAGTGATATACTCAGGGTAATGAATAGAAGACAGAAGTAGCCATCAAACTAAAAAAAATAATGGAGAAGAGTAAGGACATGATGCCAGATTAACCTAAGAATGCTGACAGTAAAGATAGGAAAACCTACAGTCATGATAATATAAATTTATATGCCAACATCCAGCCATTCCAAAGAGGAAATAAAAGAGGTATGCTAAAAAGTAAGTACCATTTTTGTATAAAGAAAACTTCACGCATGGTATTTTTGTTTGAATTAATTTTTACAAAGAAGAGCACACCTTAAAACTATTTTTCAACATAATTTCCAGGTGCCGCCAATGATGAAAAAAACTCCTTGAAAGATGACGAGCCTTCTTGAAATTTTGGGAAATTAGAATTTACTCATCAATTTCCCTGATCAAATCTTCATTGACAACAGAAGGTCGTCCACTCCTTGGTTTTTCATGCACATTCGTTCAGCCATCGTTGAACTAACCCATTTCATAACCATAACATCACTCATTGCACTGTCTCCATTAATCTCAATGATCTGCCAACAAATTTCACCAGGTGTGCTTTCTTGCATTCAGAAATAGGATAAGAGACCATTCACAGTTGGCAGGATCATCTATTGATTTAAATATTGCAAGCAAAAAAAATAAATACAACCAAAAAAAAGGACAAAAAGTACATCAGTGGAAATTATGTTGAAAATAGTTTAAGGTATGCTCTTTCATGTAAAAATAAATTGAAACAAAAATACCATGCGTGAAGTTTTTTACACAAAAACTGTACTTACTTTTTGAACAAGCCTCGTATGAATAGTTGGAAGAAGACCTCGGTACAGAAAAAAGTGAAGGAGAGTCTAATCATGATGTATTACTGGAGCTCAGAAGCAAAAAAGCTAAGGGTATGCAGCATTGGTCTCTTTTGGCGGAGGAAACAAAATGTCACAATCAAGTGATCAAGGATAGCAACCTACAATAAAATAAGATGAGGGGGGTAAAACATGAATTAAGATGGAACATGAAAACTTTCGACAGAAAACATACAAGAGATTCATTGTGACCAACAAGGAAAAACTGAAAAAAGGAAAAGATACCAGCAAATAATGGAATGATATGAAAACAAAATCACAGAATCAGCATAAGAGCTGACAAGGAAAATAAGGATAATGATGCAAATAAAATTCTAACAAAAGAAGAAAATACCAGAATTCATTACATGAAGAGAAGGAAGCCATATTGGAAGTTTTGAAACCAAGTCAAATGAGAGCCTAATCAGGCCAAAGAAGAGTGACTTGAAAGCTGGTGCAAAGGCAACAATGACAACCTGAAGAAGGGAAATAAAGAAACATCATACAAGCTAGGAAGAGTCACTTTGCGGAAAGAAAAATGAAATGCCACAAAATCAGACGTGCTAATACATAGATGGGAATACGCTAATAGAAGATGAGGATATCGAAGAACTGTATCAAGGACTGTAAGGTCTGGAAGTGGTCTAATGAAAGATGAGATAAGGGGGGCAGAGATGACAGTAACCCAGGTATACCAATAAGTGAATCTGACAGAGTAGTTAAAGACCTTAAGACACACAAGGTGCCTGGAGAGGACTGAATCAGTGGAGATATTATCAAGGCACTCAGAGGCAAAGCCTAGGAAGTTCTCTTGAGAATAATCAAAGACAGCTATGAATTATTATTATCAGAGGACTTTGAAAATATTGTAATACCAAAGAAAATGAGGACCACAAAATGTGATTGAACACCAAACATTGACTATAGCATCAAGTATACCCAAAATACTAACACAAATAATCAGCGGAAGAATAGAGAAAAAATTAGAGAGAAACTGTCACAAAACCAATAAGGATTCAGGAAGAACAGAGGAACATGGGAGGTCATACTCTGTCAAAGATATTGGTTGAAAAAATGATATAATTCAACAAGCCACTGTGATATTGGTAGACTTAGAGAAGGCTTTTGACAATTTTGGGAGGAACAAGACGTTTAAATTGCTGGATATAATTGGCATGGATTCAATGACAGAAGAATAATTCACCAGCTATATCTACAAAACTAAGAATCATGTCACCGAAATGCAAGTGAAAGAAAATGAAAGCAAAAATAGAAGGCTTAGAAAAGGATACAATCCCACACCAGCACTAATTAAAATAATAATTGGGAGAGGAAATAAAAGAAGTAAAAGGAAAGGGCATGGAAGGAATTAAGGTGAATGGGAAAGAAATTTAAATGCTTCATTTTTCTGATGACATAACAGTCATAGCATTGGATCCATAAGACCTGTACACATCATTGAACACAATAGACCGAGTACTTCAGACATATTATGTGAAATGAAATCAAATAAAGAATACTAGTTTGCAAAAGAGAAAAGATGGAGGCACATCTTGTGCTAAGAGGAGAAAAATTAGAACAAGGGGAATTGTTCACCTACCTAGAGAAGTGGCACAACATGGAATGGAAGGAGCTCAGTGGATATCAAATGGAAATTAGTTCAATCTAAGAAGGCTTTTTTACCATGAAGAGGACACCACTATGCTCAAAGAAGATAAGTTTAAAAACAAGGAAGCATTAATTGAAAGAATATGTAAGGCATATGGCTCTTAAAAATCTGATATGTGGACCATTTGAAAAGCAGACCAGGGAAGAATAGAAACCTTCATAATCTATCTGTGATGGATTTTGAGGATAAAATGTACAAATAAAGGAACATTTAGATGAGTAGAGAAGAAAAAAATCAATATGGAGCACAATAAGGAATAGAAAAACCAGATGGATTGGATACATCTTAAAACATAGGTAATGGATTTGTTATGAACATAACAGAAGGGAAGACCTTATGAGGAGGACCAAGAGACAAATACATATGCAAAGTAAAGAGGGATGTTAGACAGAAGAGCTAACAGGGAGTAAGAGTATTATAGTACTATAAGAGGGCTGCAGTGAACCAATCTTTGGATTGAAATCTGATGATGAGATTTCATTATAACATTAATTATTTTTCATTAACTTTCACTACTACATCATAACCTCTATGATGTATTACATTTACAGCTAATTCATAACAGAAATTTTTAACCTGAGGAGAATTGTATTTTTTGATTACTCATTAGCATGATTACTACACAAATAACTAACATGGCATTTAGAATACCCCTTACCATGGTAAAATTACCATTTCTTGCTATGTACTCCAAAGTTGATATTAAATGCAAAAATGTTCATACAATAATGTTAAACATAGAAAATGCTGGAAAATGATGAAAAGTTGACTGACCAGCTCCATCCAGAGGACTTCCACCATTTACTTTTTTCTAACGACCAATAATGACAAAAACAACTAAAATTAATGAGAGCCTATGGTTTACCGACTATATATGTAATCTTCATTTGCACATGCAGTACCAACTATGGATGCATACATTACAATTTATTAAGTACAAATACGACCTCAGTCCAAATAATAATTATTGTGTCAAATGACCTTTCCTCTTTAAAGGTGACAAACAATTGAAACCCACAAATGGGGCAGGTCCATAGTCATTATGTCACAAGTTGCTTCCATTCAAACACCATGGTGCATACGGTCTATCTTGTCATGCCGAGCCAACAGCATTGGCCAAACCTTTCCTGAGAGGAATTAGTAATGGAGTTGGTGGCACCTTTTGAGTATTTTCATTTTACAAGTGCAGTGATGGCCAGAAAAGAAAATGTTTATAGCAATTATTAATTTTTGGATATATCTACTTGCTCATACATAATATTGAGATTTTGCATCTCATGAATGACCTGATTGTATACTAAAGCTACTTTTAACAGGCCATTGTTATTCTACCCCCTATTTCTTGTATGCCACGAGTCCCACTTTGCATACTTAAGACATCCAATTGGCCTCACTTTCCCAAGAAATTTTTCCATTTTCCAACTCTGATACCATTTCTTGTATTTCTCAGAAATGTATTACAAGTGACCACATGTATGAGTTAGAGCATTTTCAATTTCTGAAATTCTGCATATAAAAATTCTTTTCATTGGCTCTATACAAAATTAAAACAGGCTCATCGTTACTGAAAGTTACAGCAGCATGTTTATAATACTACTGATAAATGATATTACTTATATTTCCGAAACATTTTATAAAGTACAATAATTTTCAAAGCACATTGTGAAACTTGACTCACTGCTGCTAAGGAACTCTTAAGGGTTTGGTAAGTAAGCAATATTTATTACTTGCAAAAATCAATTACCAAATTATAAATGTTTTATAATCATGTTATGTCGAAAATTATTCCTAAAACATGTACTTTTTGCCTTATTTAACAATTGAAAATAACAATAATTCTTTGGCAGCAGCAAACAATCAACAGATTGTTTTAAACTTTAAACTAAGACACTCATGGACAAATGCCTAACATATTTCAGTTAGGTGCCATATTTTTCTTTATGACAAACAATTATGTAAAAACTATTGGGGTTTGCTATGGAATATGCATTAATATTTCCAAGGGTAAAATGTGAAAGTCAACCTGTGTTTTTTTCAGAAAAGTGAAAATACAGCTTTAATCTGTAAAATATATAGTCAATGTTTTAAGAGGGATATTTTATGTATTGAATAATTTTTTAGTCAATATATCAATATTGTCCATCAGCACTAGTGAGGGTAGTGGACAGAGAATCAGGATGGGCAGTGATAGCCAGGAGAGTAAGACAGAGCCATTCGTTGTTGCCAGTGCTTTTTTATTTATATGCTGAAGAAACATTAAGGGTACCATGGGAAGGGCTTGAGTGGGGAACAAAAGAGGGTAGTGACGTGATGAGCTAATGACCAAGCAATAAAGTCAGACAGACAAGTGACAGCAGTTATTTTTGAAAACTTTACAGGATTAATGCAAGAAATATAGCATGAAAATTAATCACAAGATGAGCAAAGAAATGAGATTCTCAAGAAGTAGGAAGGTAAGGTCAACAGTAAATGTAGGATGAAATAAACTAGGTAGGTGGAACAGTTAACATATTTAGGCAGCATTATGTAGAAAAATGGGCATAGCAGTAAGGAGAAAAAAGAAGCATTCACAAGAAGAGGACTGATGACAAGTATTTTAAGAAAAAATGAAAAGAAAATATTAATAAAGACTACAGAAAGAGCAAAGAGCAGTATGGATCCGAAACCTTGTCTTTGAGGCAAGGGTATGAGTGTAGATTACAGGCCTTCGAGAAGTGGGTAAGGAGAATGGAAACAATAAGGTAGACAGAGAGGAAGACTAACAATTAACTTTCAAATATGTTGGGAGAAGAGAGGAAGTGGCCAGGTGGAATTCAAAGACAGGAAAAGGGATTGGGGTAAAGAATGAGAGGTTGTGAAATGTTGAAGGCAATGGAATAGAAGGGATAAGGTTCAGTAAGTGGCGAAGAGGAAGGAAGATAATAGGTTTTTAGATGCTATGAAGGCAGGTAGAAAGTACGACAAGTTGAAGAGGGAAATAATTACAGAGCACAATAGTGGTAGTTCATGCAATACCTAATTAGGGACCATCCAAAACCTACCTTTAATAGGTAGATTACCTATGATGATCAGCATCGTCCAAAAGATCAATGTTAAACACACTAAGATAAAATTCTGAGAAAAATAGTAAGGAATGAACTAAAACTTCCAATGGATAAAACTATCTATAGAGATACTTGAACCACCTTAAGGGGATAACATCAAATTTTAACCTGTGGGACAACAAATTATGAGCCCTTCCATGCTGGCCTATAAGATCAGCCATTTGCCACCCTTGACATATCCCAAGCCATATTTTCAAAATAAGTACTCATGGTTTAACTTTTGAAGCTCTTACTCCAACCTCCACAGACAACCTTAAAGCCCTAATGACTATGAATTTCTATAGACACTCGTGATTCTATTGATTATCAAACTGTTTTTTCACTTTCAATAGCTCTATTAATCTGACACCAACTTTTTTACTCCTAGCACCTGTAACTCCATTCTACTCCTCCATTATCCACTCAAATAAAGAACAACTTCCACGAAAGCAGGCAAACTCAACATTCTTAAATAAGAATTTAGAAATATTACCTTAAGGCTGCTGAGGGTATTTATTCGTCAAAAGACTGAAGACTTTTGACGATTATGAAGAATATTTTTGTTCATACCCTCAAACTTAAGTCAACCATGTTTTTTTATAAACAGGAGAAATTGGACATGCACCTAGTGGCTGTAAAATTTTATACCCAAGCTGCTCATGCAGAAACATAAATAACTCCTGTCTTGACATAGTGCAAGACATATTGTACACTGCCAACACAATCCTCAGTTTCTCAACACTATAATAACAGGAGATGAGTCGTGGGTGTACCAGTACAACTCAGAAAGCTTCCAATTTTGGAGTATAAAGGAGATAGTACAGAACGCAAAGGAAGGGCTAAAAACCATAGCAAAAGATGCCTTCCAGAAGGATTTCCAGCAGTGAAAGGATAAGTGGGCTGAGTGTGAGGAGGTGCAAGGGGCCTAGTTTAAGGGGATTAGGATCAAACCCATCAGGTGCACAACATTTTTTCCCCAGCCAAAGGTCAGATTCTTCTTAGACAGAACTCATATGCTTAGACAACTTAAATCTCATTGGGTATTTTTTTTCCCTTCCACAAAAATTCTTTCATTACATTGCAAGAATTGTGTCACTTCCAGTGCCATAACATAATATGGTACCAACAGTTAAGCATAAATGAAAAACCACTATCCTTCTTTACCAAGTGCATACCATCCAGTTTTCATCAAAACTAAAATAACCTTCTTTAGGTCATCTCATAATGATGTCACCTCATCGAGACAAATAATGGTGGACCAATAAAAACTTGCTTTGATTTTCTAATTTAGTGTTAAAATTTCATTCCAACACACTATACGGGCTACTTTCTCAACCCTTGCTCCATATTAGCATTAGATCTCATTAGCCATTGGTTATACAATTTAAAGTGGAAGGAAGATAGATAAGGGGCTATGTAACTTCATCATAATGGAATAGGTATAAAAGTAAGGAAATTTCTGGATTTTATTCCTCTTTTTTGGTCTACATCAAAGAGAAACCTTTCAACTAGAAAATACCATTTAGTGAAATCATTAGAGGTGGCTAGATAAATAGATGCAGCAAAGGATCAAAAAAGGACAGAGGGCAAGTGGCAACTTATTGGAAGAAGAGTTTGAGACAAGAAATGGATGAGATTATAGTAATGATAACTTTGCTAAAAAGGAATATATTTTTAATTATATTAAGACTTATTTAATTCACGGATTTCAAAAAGGTATTTCACATAACACAGTAAAATAAGTTAGTGAATATACTGCAAGAGATTAGAGCAGACTAGAGGGTTAGGGGACTTATTTGAAACCTGCATATGACTCAGAATGCACAGGTATGGGTAGCAGATGGAGAATCAGAATGCGCAAGACTATGCAGGGGAGTGAATGATGTGGATGTAGATAAAAAAACACACAGTAATCAACCTGAAGGTTGGTTTGATAGGTGAGGGTAGAACTCATCCATTACCAAGCCCAACAGCATGTGAATTTCACATATCAAGGTAGGGTGGCCAGTTCCTTTCCATGTGCCACCTGCGGTTTACCAGGAAGACCTGGTACCCAAAAAATCACTCAGCTTGGGTGAAGCTGAGGGTGCACAGAGGCATCACTCAGAATCACCCAGGCCCTCCGGTTAAAAGCCCAGCCATCTACCCACTGAAGAACCACATTCCCGGACAATGGAAATACTCTAGCAAATAAAATTGATGTAATGGGAGACAAATGAAGAAATACTAGGCATGTTAGGAGAAAAGAGAAGGTTGATGAGAGAAATTTGACAAAGGCAGAAAAATCAATGGGTGGAGATACTGAGAGGCAATGGGATATCAAGGACTGTAATTAACCCTTTGAGTGCCATGCGTAGTTGAAAAAACCATGCGAAAATTGCCAGGGAACTTTAATGAGATGTGCGAAGTTAACAAAAAATTGCTAAGAAAAATTATTGTTCATTGTAATAAAATATAGTTCAAGGTATGGAAATGCTTTCTCAAAATGTAACCTACATATAAGGAGGTACAAAAAAAGCGAATAAAACAAAATGAATTATTCCATAATTTTTTATGTCCATAGCCATTGAAAAAACAGTTACACAAGAATTTTGTGTGAATAAAGTAGAGTGAAGAAAAGAATAGATATTCAGAATAGCTAGGGAGGTATAAACACGAATTATGATACAACATAATGCAAATGATTTTTTATGCCAAAAAGTACTTAGAAGTGTAATGTAGTTTAAAAGGAAGTTTACATGAATGCATTAATGCTTTCAAGAACCTACTTAAATCTACCTTTGACAAGCATACAAACAACAATAATAATAGATGGGTTGACGTAGGGACATCAGAAAATATCCATCTTATACAGCAACAGGGCATAACATCCTACAACTTTACAACCCTTGGGAGAACCAAAAGTAGGATGGTGGAGATTTGGAGGCAATTTTTAAGGAACAAATGAATCATGGGTAATATGGTCTGAACATATTACTTCCAATAAATTTTCCACCCTATGCCGCCACCTAGGGCACCTATGGGCCAAACCAGTCTTGACTTTACAGCAAAAAGCCAAGTACATGATGTAAGTTAAGCACCAGAGCATTCTATGTACTTACTTCACAATGACAATGGGAATTTTTTAAAGAAAATATTATATGAATGGGTAAGAGAGGGAGGAAAAGATTAGGCATGTTAGATGGAATGAAGGGAGTCAGAAAGTATTCAGAAGTGAAGATAGGTTTACTGTAGGGGTG
>LYUA01000074.1:195919-211034 GCA_002093875.1 Calopteryx splendens | reverse complement strand
TATAATGGATTCCTTCCACTACATCAAGCCGGAAACTGTATATCTTATGACATCATCACTTAAAATTAATTTACTATTGAGCTCCGCTGCCTTTGCAGCCATCCCATCAAGGTACAAATACTGAGCTGACTACCTTTTACCCGGTGCTTACCCTCTGATCTACCCAGCATGAGTGATCCCACCGGAAGCAATTATAATTGCTCTGCCAGTGCGATAACAGGGTTCATAGGAATATGTGACGCCTTACATCACGCCAAGGTTGTAGTCCATGTGGAGGGGAATTTCATACCTGTTCATAAATTTCAGCAAGAAGATACACAGCAGGCAGATGCGTCCGATCCTGCTGCAGTGCTTTCTCAAGTAGTCCTTTGGCACGAGCTGATCCGACTGGATCTTTCATTAGCACAGAGGCATAGAGCTGTCCAGAGAAGAATAATACATTCATATATGCATACCAAATCAAAAAATATATGATCTTAGAAAATCCCACAATGATCTTAACTTACATGTACATTTATTAATAAATTTAAATTACTTATTAAAAAATAAATATTTGAGGATCTTCAGCAAGCATCCTATCAATTAAAATCATAACATTTATCTCCACACATGCTGTCAACTAAAAAAGTTCTGGATTCTTAATATATTCAATAATATCAATTTCACCAGTGAAACTACATGAACAACTAAATTTCTTTAAAAAAAATCACCTGAATAACATGTCAAAATGCCATAAAGTATCAAAATGATAAAGATTATTTTCTAATGAATATTATGAAAGTTTTCACTTGATCGTAAACCAAAGAGAAAATACAGAGGTCAAACGTAAAGCAGATCCCATTTGTTTATTCGCCTAATCTTAATGCAATTGTTGTATCTGCTAATAGGGCTTACCGTGAGCGCACGAGGTGTCTGTCCTAGCTGCTTGCATGCACTAGATGCAACTGTGAGAGCCTCTCGTGTACGGTGCATTGCAATGTAGCAATCAGCAAGGCCACAATGTGGCTCATAGCGATGGGGAGCCAGGAGCATGGCCTCTCGAAAATGGAGTCCTGCCTCTTGCCACTTCTTCATCTCGAGTAGTACCAACCCTTTTAAGATCAATGCTTCAACATTTCGGGGATCGATTAAGCATGCCTGCAAGGGATGAAACAATCAGAACAAGCCACGGGCCAAATGAGCTCTTCCAGTTCCACCAGAATGAATCCTCCACAAAGGCACCTTACCTTATGAGCAAAATAAACGGCTTTGGCATTTTTCCTGACTGCGTGAGCATAATATCCCATGGCAACCCACGTTTCTGGGCCGTATTCAGATATGGCCACAAGAGGTGAGATGCAACGCTCTAATTCTCTCAGCCTACGCTCCCCTGCAAGTAATGCAGCAAGGATGTCTAGACCTCGATGAAGGTGAGGCTCCAGGGAATTCGCCTGCAAGGTATATCATAATCACAATGAAAATTAAAATTGTCCTCAGCAATTCAGTCTTTTTTTTTAGTTTTAAAATTGAAAGACATGACTAGTGGGAACTTTATAGAGACAAGCCTGACTTTTGTTGACAACCTCATTATAAAAATGAACTATCAGAGTCACTCTCCAGCACTGGACCCTGGACTACACATTTTAAGCTTTAAAGAAACACACTTAAAACCTGTAAACAAAGTGAGTTTCCATAAAACAATTATTGGTTTCCTTTGAAAAGAACATTCAGGCTGAAAGTGGGCACCGCCAAGCGTAGCTACCCCACCTTCCAACTTGAACATCATGATGTGTTTCCAAATCTCCCATATTTGTGAGGGAAATTCAAACTACCATTAACCAAGGTCATACGTTGAAGTCCTACCTTCCTCTTGATTTTAGCATCATGATATGATTTTGCAACCAATTCTCAAAAACCAAATTGAAGACAAATGGACATGCAAAACCAAACACAAAAGCCAAGTACAAAACCCATGAGAGCAGATGGGCAATTCCATGGATTTGTAAATCACAATCTTAGATTTTCATCTATTCATACCATTTTTTTTCCTTATGCCAAATTTCAAATGTGACCAACATTGGGTGCATATCCTTTAAGAGTTACAGATTTTAAAACTTTGCCAATTTTAACTTTATCATTTTTTTCTTAGGGCACAGTAACTGATTCTAAAAGAAACTGGCAGTGATATTTATAAAATCATGGCAACTGCCATTAGCTACCTAAATATGAATGAAGCTGTTACTGGTCATACTACTGAAGGTTGATCATGTCACAACATTAGCTTGGCAGCAGACCTTTTAGAACTGAGAATATGCTTGCTCTGGAATGATTTAAATGACACCAATGACACATTACAGAAAACATTAAATAACTCCATGTTTCTCTTACTAATAAGCCATAGAATATCACTATCAGAATTAATGATAATATCTGTATTATCAATTAACAAACATACTTTAGTATAAATGAAAAAAAAAACATTCTGTGGTGCCATTTTCATGTCAAAGAAAATAAATAAATAAGTCAGTTGAACTTACTTAATAGGAAGCCAACCTAAACATTTTAAATGCAATAAACTAATTATTAATTGGCCTTATGATTCAGCTATACACCTCTAACATTTCAAAATTGTTAAATTATTTTTATGAATATGTGGCCATCTAAGGGAGTATTTAGCAAAAATCTCTTATAAGACCATCATGGCGTAATTGCTTTCATTAACATACCTGGAATTACTTAAATTACAGTACATAGTTAATTCATATTATATCAGAAAGTTGTATTGTATACCTTGCAAAACATGCATGCAATCCCATATGAAACAGATTTTAGCACAATGTGAAAGTACACCCAAGGACACAAATTTGTCGGTATTGACACATTAAAACTTTTCCAATGAGTTAACACTTTCACATACATACATTCCTTTTCAATATTTAAATTATTCACACAGATAAATCTCATTCAAACTATTCATAGATCCGATAGGCTATAATAAAAACTAGAGATGATTCTCGAATCGACTTACCCCTCTGAATCCACTGAATCTCAATGGAGTAGAGTATTTGACTGGATTCGAAAAATGCTGATAAATATAGTCGCAATACAACAAGTGACGGAGGGTTTACAACGCTGATGAATTAACGTGAGGGAAGAAATGAATGTAGAGGATGCTGATGATCCTTATGAAAGTACTTCCATTAGTCAATTAAGTTCCAAAAAAATGTGAAAGCATGTTTTTTAAGGAACCAAAACAAATGAAAAGTGATGCCAAACAGTAAACATTGAAGGAATTATTTCATTGCTATCAGAAGTGTAAACATGGTGAGCAAAGGGCCGAGATAATTACAAAGTTAATTGCACAAATAATATGTTGACAATATGTTGACAATCTGTCATTCAGTGTAGCAGAAAATAAAGGCTTCCATGCTTTAATTTCGTATCTGGAGTCACGATATATGTACCATTACAACTAGAAAGCACTTACTTGCTTCTGTGATTTTTAATCTTTATGACCAAGCTATAAGTGAAGTTTAGAACTCATTAAACTCAACCCATCACGTGAAAATCACTACATACATATGGGCTTAAATGGCAAATGACAACTGTGAGAAGACTGTGACAACATGAGCATAACAGTACATTTTCTGAGTGATGCTCATGAACTGAAACATCTTGTCTTGATGTTGTTGCATTCCTGGAGGTTGTGCATAGTGGCGATAACATTTGGAAATGTTTGGATCAGTGTCTGGAAGATACAGCAAACAAAGGTTTCAACTTTATTCATGACAATGAGAGAAATGTTATGGCTGCAGTTAATTCTTTCCCTTATCATGGAATTTCTTGTTTGGTCCATAAGATTCAGCTTACTGTTAAAGATGGGCTATTGAACCAAAATAGGGTCAACAGTCTGGCAGGTTTAGCTCAGTGGATTGTAGGGTATTTCAAACATACATGTCGACAGAGCTTTCATTGCTTCAGTGGTATCACTAATGAAAATATTTCATGTGGCCACGAAGACTGACAGCAGTGAAAATGTGACAGATTCTGAAATTATTCCAATAGTGAATGCATAGTACTATTGATGGAATAAGGAATGGAAGCTCAACATGAGGAATAGGGTTCCAGAATCAACTTATGTCTTCTTTGAAACTGAGATACAGGGGCTCGGAAACAAATGAAAACTATACCACCACTTCCATCCTACCAACTCCACGGCTCTAGAGTAGCTGTTTTATGTCAGCAAGTAATTTGATCCAGCCAAAATCTAAGCAGCTGGAAAGAATGAAGCAAATCAGTATATAAAACCACTTTGTTGAAAATTTAATTTATCTTTGAAACTTCAAGACACATCATGCTGGTGCTAACACTGCACTGATCTTTTAGGCTTTTCACTTCTTTAGCTACCTCATGCATCTGACTGGATGTGCATTATAAACTCTGTGTACCTCTTTAAAAAAAAATCACTGTGATTTTCTGTACATTGGACAAACTTAAGAACGAGACAAAAAATTGATGCTTGGGTCATCCTTACCATACTGATTGATTTAAAGAAACACATCACAATCCTTTCTTTTTAAAGCAATGCTTTGATTTCTGAAGAGGATTATGACTTTTTTTCTGGTGCTCTTGTCTACACTGACCACTTTCACATGGATTTTTTCTGGTCCATTGACAAACAAATTATCTACCACAACAGCCATGTATTTTGTTAACTCAAAATTTGAAACGTCTTCCTTGTCACTTGAGTATTCTCAACCCTGAAGAAAAATGCCAAGACTCGATTTTGATAATGATTTGAATGTAGGTGACTTAGATTTTAAAGCCAAGTGAATCAACACTGATAATGAGTATAAACCACTCATTTGTGCAAAAAATATGACCTTGAACCAGACTTCAGTGTAATTCATAATGTTTACATTGCATGCTTACATGATGAAAATTGGTACCTGTGTACAGTTTGTTGATTCAACTTATAAGGAGGATGCTGATATTAGATTTCTTCAGCCACATGGTCCATCATCATCATTTAACTGGTCTCATAGTGGCAGTTACTTTGTACCTTTTTCACTTATTTTATTCCAAGTATGTTAATTAACAGAAACTGGAAGATTGACCAAACTTTCCCGAAAATCTCTGAATGATGTGCAAATGTCCATAAGGTTTTAAATGTACAGAAATGTGCATGGAAATTATATATATGAGTCGAATTTTCAACAATTTACCTACAATATTAATGTAAATCATACAATATAAATATAAATGCAAAGAAATTTTGTATCACCTGTTTCTATGAGTACCTTGTTGCAAAATAATGGGACTTGGATTTAAGTGCTCATACTCACAAATATCATATGTTTTCTGTTCCTCATATTCCCTCACTCTGAACGTTTTAGACCTACAAACACCAACACTCACCATATTCTGGGCAAACAATATGGCATATTCTCAGATGGGGATCATGATTTAAACAAATATTCAATCCAACCACTGTTTTTAAGTTTCATTTTCAGCCTCTCTAGAAACTTTCATTGAGGAAATATCCAACATATTTTACTTCATTCATAAACTACTATATTTTATAAATACACTGGAAAAGAGTTAACCTAAATCTGACCATTGTTGGAGGAGATATGTTTTGAAGCTACCATACCCTGGAAACATACTGGAAACAATTTTTCATGGCAAGGTAAAATCAACAAAATCAGAAAGCCTGTAGCTTGCCCAAGAAGAACTTGCCCAAAGATGGTAAAATTTTAAATTTGTCATAAGGACCATAAAAGGAATGAATAGTGTGGAAAAGCTGAAAAAACCTGAGATGGTGGGTTAATTTTTTTTCAGAAGAAATTGACGTGGAATGACCTAGAGAGCAACAATGCTAACATAAGATAGGGACATGCGTGAGAGGGAGAGTGGTGTTACCTCACCTCCAAAGAGGGGGTCCACGAAATTACTGTTCAAGTTATTTTCTATGCGAACGCATTACAAATCTAAAGGTGATTCCACAATCAATATTGCCACATGGACATTAGTGTGGGTGGCAAATCTGACATTTTTTAAATTTCATGTTGCTTCTCCCTAACTGTTTTCATTTCACAAAGTTAGATGCTCCAACAAAGTTAAACTTTGAACAGAAAATAATTAGAGTTCACGCAAGAACACTCAATTTTTAAACAAGGGCCAAGAAGTTTTAACACCATCTCAAGGCAGCCCCAGGGGCAGCAGCGCCCTCTTTTGTAACTCATTTTTCCCCACAATTACCCTCCCGAGTTCATTAAGAGTGAAATTTCCACTCCCTTGTGATTTTTTTAAATCTTTGCAATTTGGCTCTTTAGCTTTGTAAGTAAAAAAATTCAAAGGGAATATCATAATTGGGCTCATGCTGTCCTCCTATGTGCATTATTTATAAATACTGCCTAGTACAAACACATGTTTCTTGAGTTCTTGTCATAATTCATTTAGAGATCATGTAAACCATTTTAGAACAGTTTCCAAGGGTTGCACCATTATTTTTCTGCAGTCACTAATCAGCCCATGTCCCCTCCAATATGACACCTTTCAACGTCACTTTAGGAGTATAACTGTGAGCTAGAAGTACAAAACTGAATTTATGTACTAGCACAAATTTAATATAGTTTGCATATTTCACTTGAAACAGGTTGAATTTCTTTTTGGTCTTATAATGGGTGATATTAGGCTTTGTTAGGGTTTAGAATCACTTGGGTAGACTGATGAGCAGTCAGATTAGTTACAAAGATATCTCACCCTAAGAAGAACACTAAGAGCTGCTGAGTGATCTCCAGCATGATGGAGACATTCTCCCAAAGCCACCAAGAGAGCAGGGTTGTCCCTTAGTGCCGAGCGATCATCTAGCTGCCTCAACAGAGAGCTTGCTTGGGTGTACTCTCGAGCATAAAAGTGTGCACGGGCCCTTACCCACATTGTTAACCTGCAATGAGAACGTAACATCGCAAAAAACTGAAATTGAAAACAGAAACTTTGCTAATCTCCTAATTCGTGTTCTACAATTATATCTGACCTACATCTCAAAGTCCACATAAACTATTTTTTAGGATAAAGGTAGTCAGCAGGATGGCTATGCATAAACGAAAATATATGGGAATTTTATAAAACTGTGCCGTCTAAATTATAATTACCATTTCTTTGATTAAAAAAAAACAAAAAGTAACAAAATTCCAATCATTATGATAGCTTTAATTTTAATATACTCTTCTCATCTTCATTTGCAAGGAATTAACCTTATCCACCAATTTAATGAACTATGCACTTTTTTGACATCCATAAACTAAACCTCATAGCCTGATTACCTTATCTTTCTTTTTATTTACCAAAACAAGTTTTACGTGGAGTTCTTATTCGGTTGATATCATTTACTTTAATGTGTAAAAGGGAAAAAGTTACTCTCTAAACCTGCAATATTTTTCAAACATTTTGGAAGGGCTCAACAAAAAATAATTACTTAAATATTTTAAGTCTTCTATTTAGCCAATCTTAACTTTATTAATTTCTGTTAACATTAAATACTTCTTTGGTATATTTCTCATCATACATTAAAAAATTACTGAAACTACAACCTTCCACGAATAACTCTTATTGGTAGAATCATAAGATACAGCAACACCTTTAGGAGGGCATTGTACAGCATTTAGAGCATCATAATTGAGTCCAGAGAATGTTTTCTCAGATCCCAAATTAACCCTCACCATTTATCTTTCATGCACTGCTGGAGTAGAACATATGAACTCAGTAACTAATGTATAGAAAGCAATTGAATGGTAATTTTTATTATAGGTGGAAATATGTGAACACCTTTCTGTATTCTACAACTTTTTGTTAATTTCAAGGTACATGTCACTGAATAAAAGCACCACAGCAAATGAAAAAAATATATGCCACAAATATCCAGTCAGTAAGTTTGGAATGAGTCACTCATAGGATTAATTCATAAGTCATATTTAATTGAAGTCAGAGGGCAAGGACAGCATGCAGCAAGTGCATGACTATACTTACCATTCCATGTTGGGTAATGTGGAAGTTCCATCGAGCATAAAAGAACCCACTTCTGCCCCTTTGACACCTAGACTGAGGAGTCCCTCCACTGCTTCCATGGCTAGTGGACACTCCTACCTCAAATGAATAGAGATAGCAAAGAATAAAAAAACTTTATTACAAGATGGCAGATATTTTACCAAAACTTGAAATTATCTCCAAATACCTGGGCCACTCCACATCAGCTCAACAAATATCCTGGCAGCACCTCTTAGAATTTTGTTCAAAGATTAGTATTGACTGATATTTATCCTAAATAGAGGTGAATGGAATATTTTTGCAAATAAATATTTGTACCATATTTTTTGGGAATCAGAATTTTTTTCAATATGATCCAGTAAAATATACAGTGGATAACTCAACTGAAATGTATGTTAAAAATAATTCATAGAACTTATTTTAAAAACATTTCTTAATCATAACTTCCAAAGAAAAAAACTATTATGGCCTATTTTTATAAACATTAGTTTAATAAGATTTAAAATAATTCTATTAATTTTAATACATATATTAACCCTCTTAGTGCTACCTTCTGCCAGCAGTACTATAGATAAATGCGAAGGGTAATATTTTAAAATGTATCACCTTGGTAGATATCAACATCGTTTTGTTTAATAAACTGAATTCATTAATAATAATTTGAGCTGATAGATCGACCCCCTGCACTTTTCGCCCGAGATGCAAAAGCTGATATATCAGCCCGTCTCACTAAGAGGGTTAAATAACTTGTATGATCTCAAACAATCACTTATGGATTTTACTTAAATTTAAATAAGTAGCAGCATAAATCTGTCGCCCATTTAAATTGCAGAGATATTACTTGATTGAAGCAATAGATAATTAAAATAAATCTTATCTACCCACCTAATTCACTGTCACATCACCACAGTAATCAATCACAAGTTTGGTTTTGATACACCTACACAGGTAACTATGCACTCTTCCAACACATGTCTGGAAGCTAGATTTCAGCAGTTACCTAATGGTGATTTCTGTAGTCAATTTCAGTATGTAATTGAAACTGAAGTGCTATTTTCATTAAAAATACGAGTTTTTGATAAAAATGGCAAAAAGAGAATTAAACCCATGAAACTGATAGCTATTAATATCAATATATCTTTTAAAACTATTCTCTGCATTCATATGTATTCTCTGCTTCAGTGACTCTGCTAGTCACCTAGTGTACATGAATGTGTGGCGGGGTGGAAATACAATTGGAAAGGGATGTTGAGTGTGAATGAATTAAAGTAAGCTCATGTTTGATCCATAAAAAGGTTTTATAATAGATTTTGTTTTCTCCTAAAGAGAGAAATTCTAATTCAATGAGTTTTTTTTAAAAGCACACAATACTTCTAAAAAAGACCATCTTCAGTGAGAATGTAATTTGTAGCACCTTTTAGCTATTCTTGATGTAGCTCCAATGCAGTAAAAAGGTCTTAACTGCAATCCAAAATCATGAGGCAAGACAAACCAGGTGATGGGGAATGAAACTGGTTTGAGAGGAGGTCACAGGGAGGGGACAGATTAGGGTTAAGAAAGGAAGGTGAGGGGGTTCACTATCTCAAATTTTTTACAGATCTTATAACCTGTGGCTATCGTACTCATTTCAGGTAAAACAGAAGCTCCCAAAATACAGTGGTTTTTGCATCTATTTATTTAATGTTTCTAATATCACAGGTGGGATTTTTCTCAGTCAGATGATACATAGGAGAGAGGCATGGTATTCTAGTCAGTAGTGGACTGGACTAATTGCAGGGGGGACGTTCGATTCCAGTTGACACCTCTGGGCACCTCCAGCTTCACCCAAGCTGTGTCATTTTTTAGGTACCACATCTTCCTGGACAACTGCAGGTGGCACAGGGAAAGGAACTGCCCCCTACCCTGATGTGAATTTCATATACTATATGGTTTAACATTAGGGGAGCTCTACCCTCACCTATCAAATCAAACTAACCTTCAGGTTAATTACTGTGGTGGTGATCATAAATAATAGGCTCATATGGTGTAAGAAGGTATGAGAATGGATTTGACAAGGAGTACACTTGCTTCGATAGTGGAAACACTAATAAAAAGTCCATATTGTGACAATAATGCAGTGAACTAGGAATTGCTATTGGTGTATGAATTTATCCAGCAGTGTATTTTTATTTTTTATGTCAAGCTGCAATTTTCCAATCTTTCAGCATAATGTCTTGTGCATGTAACATTGAAATAAGGAAAGGTGATATATAGGGATTTTCAGGAATCTAAGACGATTGGGTCATCATATCACCATGAAGCAGTGAAAGCTTACGTAAATTCGTTGCAGAAATACAAATTTTAGGATGTTATAGCATTATGCATATAAGACCTTAAAAAGCAAAAGTTCAAATATCCATATATTTATCGGTTAGGGAACTGATGATTTAGGTTACAGTTCCATTTCAAAGCTCAAGAACTAGTGGAACCGGGGACCAAATTATTAATTGATACTAATGATCACTCCATGAGCAATCTCACCTGGGTTGCCAGTTGGGTTGAGCTCAGTGTCACAGACTGTGCACTCAAATCACCAAAAATTGCAAAAATTCTTGAGTTCATGTCTCCATTCTGAAAATCATGCAATCCTCCCCCACTCAGCTTGGTATGAAGCCGTAATCAGGCAGTGTGTTGACCATCAGGAAAACGATACATGTTTTCTTGTTATTTCAATTAGAAAGAAATGATTTATAGCTTAATTAATATATAATCATTCAGGACAAAATTGGTGCCCTCTCTTAGAATAAAAGAAACATGTACTAAAATTCGCAGTTCAATAAAAACAGAGAATTAGATCATCTAACTTCAAAGAAATATGTTTGAACAATTATATTTAAAGGAATAATCTATTTACTTGCTTCACAGAACAGACTTTATTTTATATGATCAGGTGGGGAACCATCAATGATCAAAAATATGTTTATACAAAAAATACCACAGAACATAAAAAACACTACCATGGAAAAATCTATTTGCAGACAAACTCATTATTAATCATTATTGATCTTTATTAGCTTGTTCAATATGCAGTCCGATTTAACTTCTTATCTTGTAACTATTAGTGCTTAAAGGAGCGGTTCTTTTGAAAAAAAATGTAAGACAGCTCTTTTTCCATTTATGGATATGTGAATGGGTTTGTACATATAGCCACCAAGAAGAAAATACTTTTGATGACTCTAATGGATTTCCTTATGTTCTATTTATCTTCTGTTGTGTCTTTGAGGTAATGATCAGGAAAAGCCTATACTTAGTCAAGACTTATCTCCAACACTGGAACCCTAATATTAGGAATCTCCTTCAAGACTTTGATGTCAATGAGTCATTCAATGTGGCTCTATTGGAGCTGAGCATCGTGCCCCTTAAGATATATCATATTTTCTTGGATATACGTAATGGTAAACAGAAGACAGAACAATGAGAGAGAGATTTTGTCTTAACTTGGTAGTCAAGTTCTCTTGAATCTTCTTATCAAAAAAATACTCCTTTACAGACATAGGCAATCTATGAAGTCTAGAGAAAATAGGTAAAGTTTAATATGTATCACAAAAATCACACCAAGATTTTATGTGCCTCATCACTACACTTGAGTTACATTGCCTGTTTGGTGACAAATAAAGACCCTAGATAGGCAGTTGGCGGTCTGTTATTCAAATTTATTTCATGTATAGGTATTTTTTTCAATGTATTAAGATTAATTCTATTGGGTTCCTTGTTGAAGTTTTACTATCATCAATTCCAGCATTGCTTAATTTTTACCCATTCAGCAGAAGGTAAATTTTGAATTAAACTCTCTTTTTTCATTCTCCACCGATAGATCCTTGTCTCAGTTCTTGCACATTGTTTTCTCATCTTAATGTTTCATTTTTTTATCTCATTCACAATGGTGATCAAAGCAATTTTAATAAAACACGTGGGCACGCTATTTGGGTAACATGGATGCCTGCTAGCCCATTGACCACAGATTTGAGTCATCATGCACATAGAACAAATGCATGGAGGTGCTAGGAAAATAAGCAAAAAAAGCCTATCTACTAAATCATCTCAACATGGTCTTAAGTATGGATTGTTTCAGGTAAACTACTACCATTAATATTGATTTGCTTGAACAAAACCGCCGGAAATTTCAAATAGTTGAGTGTGATATGCAAAATACCAACTGGGTTTTGCTACAATGTGTACAAGATATCCACCAAGTTCAAGAAGCAACAAGGATTTACATATAAGATGTACTTGAAGATTATCCTTAAGGATGAAGCTGGAGGAAAAAAAGCTTCTAATGCTTGATTGAATCATGGTCCATGTAATATAATAAGGCGTTTCATGATGAGCACTTCACTGATGAAAACAAATAGCTGATGTGGACTACCTATTCTACCAAAGTTCATGCCAATGTGACAACCATTTAAAGTCAATTTTTCATGCCAAGTAAAATATTTCACTTTGCATTTTCAGAAAGCAGCAGTATTAATACATGAATACCATTATTTTACCAGTGAGAGGAGCATGACTAAAATTCATCCATTGGATCCACAACTGAATACTTATGTGCACATTCCGACTGTTAGACACAGGGAATTTTGCAAGTTCTTCAAGTGAAGCAGGTGATTTTTCCTGAAGATTTATTGAAATGCAAAATTAGCTGTGGTGTGCCAAGTTTTTCCAGGAGCTCAAATGAAAAAAACACAAGAGATTTGTTACTTGCACAAATTCATAGTGATAATGAAATGGGTTAAAAGGCAGAGACTGAATGTAACATAAGACGTGTAAAAATTCAATAAATAAAAAAAATATAATTAGAGGTGAAGGCCAAATGTATCATATGCAGGAGGAAAAATAAAACAATTTTATTTGATAATCTACCGGTTGGGGCAGGTTTCTGATGGAGACAACCTTAATCCTACAATAACCCTTCTTCATTTCTGTAAACTTTCTACCAAACCTCATTACATCCATTATTCCCAATCTTTTCCTCCCCCTACATTGCTTACCCAACATTTTCCCCCTCACCACATTCTTCAACAATCCATTGCCACTCAGTCTTTTCCCACCTTCTCTGAATTTCTCCCAATAGCCTTCTCCCCAACCATAAGCAAAACCCTTTCATTATCCTTTCTGTCCATTTAACTTCTTACATCCTTCTCCATTCCCACATTTCAAAAGCCTCTAATCTCTACTTGTCATCTTGCCTCAAAGACCAAGTTTCCGACACATACAAAACTACACTCCATATTAGCATCTTCACCAGTCTTGTTTTTACATCCTTGCCTAAACCCCTTGTCATCAATTCTCTCCTCTTTGTAAAAGATTCCTAACCTAATGCGATTCTTCTCCTAATAAAATTGAGTAAAGCAAATTGCCCACCTTAGTCTTGGATAAAAAAATGTGACCAACTTTACCTGGACTGGCGACACTATTAGGAAATTCACTTGTCGGTTGTGATTTTGCAAATTGGTTTCAAAGGCCTGAGTTTTGTTGTGGAAAGGAAGAGGCTGTTTGGGAGGACCAGGGTGCTTGGGGGATGAGGGTTTTTTAGGCCGGAGGGTGCATTGGAGGCCAAGAGTATACTGGGGGAGGGGAGAAAACTCCAAGGCAGGGGTGATGGGACAATTGGCAGCACTCCTTGGAGGTAGGACAGAGTGAGGAAAAAGAAGAGATGAGGAAGTGAGGCCCTGAAGGGGAAGTGAGTCGCATGTGCTATGTGATTTTGAAATCATCTCAGAAGGGCTCTCCATAGTTTTTAATGAGAGCTATTTGTCCTCTGGTGTCAAAGACAGTATTTTATTTAGGAATAGAAGAGAAAAAGTGAATGACAGTATCAGCTATATGCATGATGATGTACGACTATCAGAAAATATGAATACAACTCTTGATTTAAATGACTATAATTAAAAACAAAGAAATAATTAGAAGTATCCATTAATTCCATGTTGAGCACCAATTTGCAAAATCTGCATTTTAATTTTCTACCAGGATTACTTAGTTTTTAGATATTGTGAAATATTTTCAGGGAAGCTAAACGCAGTTTTGCTGGCCCGAGGATTATAAAGAGAACTATAGGGGGCAAATGGACCCCACAGAGGTCTCTTATAAGTGGTAACGGCAAACAATTCGGGACAGGGCAGGTAGATGATCCTCATCCCCCAGCCAATCCCGAGTGCCATGTGGTTTTGGAATGGAAAAGCAAAAGTGATGATTTACAATATAATATTCTACTCTTAGATACAAAAGGAAATATCAAGATGCATATTCCATGCACAATGTAGCTTCGTAAAATGATAGTCCAATTAATTTACAATGCAGCGATTGTAACTTGACACGGTTGCGTAAACTCATGAAGAGATGTTCAATAAGAGGGGTGTTCATGAAGTTTGTGGAATCTACAAATTCTATGACACTCCTCATACATACTTATGTTTTTAAAGTCACTAGTACTCAAATACAGTGCAAATGTGACTCATAGATACACGTTGAAGAAAAAACATTGCACTATATTAAGGCCAATACTGTAAAATTGGTATGCATTTCAAGGGAAAGTTTGCTGGCACTGTGACATCAAAAATGCATTTCCAGTAGTCTTTAGGCCAAATGTGACATTGACCACAGAAGATGGAGGTTGATTTTTCCCTGCATTTCTTAAGGGAAAAGACAGCATCTTATAAGCCAAAAAATACAGTAATCTCAAACTTGGTGATTAGGTGTGATATTTTGGTGGAGACCTTGGAATGGAGTAGACCTGAAGCCACTGTGCTGCATGTGGACCTAAGGATACTTGAGGAAATTTCAACAGAATCCCATTTCACCCTTAAGGAGGGTCTTACTATGTTTCCCATCCAATTGGTATGGAACACTGGAGTAAATAGTTGATTGCCTGCAGGATAGGCCATGCCCGATAGGATGTAATTCCAAATGAACCACCACAAGAAAAATTCATATGATTGGAACAGGAAGACCAGTTGGAAATTTAAAAAAATAAAAATAACTAGAGATCATTTCCCTATATACAGTGGAAGCCCGATATAACGATAGTTCAAAATATCTAAGAAATCAC
>LYUA01000073.1:1449339-1461481 GCA_002093875.1 Calopteryx splendens | reverse complement strand
TTATTTCTGCATACCAACATAGCAATTGAGTGGAGTTTGAGTGGAGATTCACAGAAATCACCACTCGAGTGGAGTTCTTGCATACGGCCCTTAGGCTTCCACGTATATTTTATTGGGCATGTACCGGGTTTCATCTATGTTAGGCACCTGATGATGTAGCCCGATGTGATGAAACCTGGGTTTTACCCAAGAAAACAGGTGGAACACGAAGGAACATGTTTTAATAAAATGAAACTTTAACATGGTGTATCTAGGCTGATGGGTAAGTGACTAGTAGTTCACCTCAATATCAACCCAAGCTCCAGTTGCAATGGCCTCATCAACTGCTGCTTCTACATGCTCCAACATAGATTTCCCAATGGCACATGTAGCCAGACAGTGAGGCTGATTTTCTCCAGGAAAGTTGTGCTTTTTCACAAAACCAGCTGGATCAGAGATACCCAGTCTCCGGAGGGCATCATACTCTAATAAAAAAGAGAACATTTAAATTTAAAAGCACAAACGAATACTCAATCATTCACATACATATGGAATAGTTAAGGTTGCATTAAAACCCCCATTAGATTTCCCAGAGTACAAGAGAATGGTAAAAATATTGAGTTAATATTGAAATGGATTGAAACTAATTTTCCACAAAGATAATCCAGAAACCGTGAAACTATCCAGGAGGTTATCAAAATGTTTTTTTAATGTAATACTAACATATTATTAAAAAAATAACACTTCCCACAAAATATATGTCAAACACATTACCCAATCAAATATAAAATAAAACTTCATAGAAAAATAAATAATAGCTATTACCTAAATATCCATTTTGCCTAAAGAAACTATTGACCCAATCTGACTGAGATTTAGAGTATATGGACGGCACAAAAAGGCTGTTTGGTCCTTGTTTTCCACTAAGAGCTCCAGCCACTTGCTTCTTTTCAAGGAGTCCTTCCACAACAGCTATTAATGGAATTAAGAAATTCATACATTAATATGCAAGGGTATTGAAACATTTCTTAAGTTTAATCTCCTTAAAATGTACAATTCAAAAGGACAAGAGATGAATAATATGCAACACTGTCCATAGTTCTACAAAAAGACCACATGAAACGACATATGTAGAAGTAAAAAAATTATGAAAGAATACAATTTCAGTGAAGTTTACTCATGCATACATGTATATCCTTCATGTTGTTTCCTTAAGGTTATATTCAGTCAAGAAAAGTCTAGTTTAACCCTCTATATACCCTCTACTTTCTTCTATAATACCAGCTACTAGCATACTTATTTTTCCTCTATCACATTCACAAATGTTTTCATGCATGCTCTTCTCTTCCTGAAATATTCCAAAAATTGAGTCTCTTCAACCATATTCACCCATGGCATTCTCGGTCTACCCCAACCTCAAAAATTATTCACTCTTCTCTTCTTTCTGTTTGATTTGACTAACAAGGGTCTCACACACTTTACAAAGCCCATTCCATGGTATGCTCAAAAGACTAATTGCCTTATAATCCTTAATCTAACATTCCATCTGACTACCCATTTCTATAAACAAAGATACAATAATTGAATTCTTACAATAGTTTGGAATAGCTAAAGTTTGCCACTATCACATAAATCCTCCAAGTACTCCCCAGAGCAGTCTTTCACTCTTCATACATCCCAAATAATATCACTTTACCACCAGATTATCATTATAAATTCCTATTGCTTCCATAAATCATAAATGGAGACTCATTAAGGAATTTCATAATGTATATATTTACTGAGGAATGTAAACTTATGGAAAATTTTACGATGAAACTTGAAAAATTTACATAAAATGCTTTTAAACATTTTTGTTAGGAATGGTTGCTGTAATTTTCTATTCACAAGTTTTGGATATTTCAAGGTTTACAATATAAAAAAAATTCTTTTAGACCAACCTCATAATGAAATTAAACTAATGCCACAAACTTGTCATTCTCAGATTGGTACAGTTCATACCGCAATTAATGCAGCCACATAGTACTAGTATGCTCTGCCATGGGGTCATACAGTTTTATGTGAAATCTCAATATTAATCATGAACTCTGTAGATACACCCAAAATAGGTTTTTTAGTAAAAATAATTTCTGCGGTCATGCATTAACTCACATATTGAAAATACCCAAAGGTTGCTACCCACTCTGTAAGGAGTTCATAGATCATCCAAGAGCCAGTAAAGGTTTGACCAACATCATTGGCTCCACAAGGCAAGATAGGCCATAAGCACCATGGTGATTCGATGGATGTGTCTTGTGAAATAACAACTATGGGCCAACCCCTTCAGCAAATGGGTTAGACACTTTGATGTTTAGCCGTCTATTACTAGGAAACTAATCAATAGATTGAAGAATGGAAAAATGTGGATACCTTTGTTTTTTGTTAAAACTCTAATCACATAAGGATATTTTAAAAGTTGAGAACAAGCCCATTATACAAGAATCATTCCTGCAAAAAATATTTTGGACTAACCAAATTAAGGGCATAGATTTTCAAGATTTCAAGATTTTACTCACCAAGCATCAGGAATATAAGATTCCTGACCTCTGCTATTCAGTTTTCATTATGCACATCCAATAACAGCTAACATAATGAATTGCTTGGCTTATCTTTACTAGATATATGTACTTACAATAAAAAATACTCTCCGGTATGTTGCACTGTGATATAATGGAGGCAACTGTTGTGGGGCGAGTAACAGCACACAAAGCACCACGGACCACAGCACGATTCCTGGCCACAAACGCTTCAGTAAAGATTAGCCTTGGATCTTGCCTGTCTTGTCTTCCATCTATCGTTTTCCCAAGCTCCCTCTCCACCAACTAAAACAAATCATAAAGGATTATCATTGGATGCTTGTGGTTTTGTATTAAAAGTAGGGGACAAGTCAGTGTAACTCCAATGTATGGAAAATAAACTTCTTGAATATTTGTAATTTTATCACAATGATACAGAAATAAGAATGAAGGGCAGCTATTGAAATGGATCAGTATATGAGAATTATATACAAACAAAGCAAGATGGAACAACATTTGAGGGGATAGAAAAACACTTTTACTCGGGTAGGAGGGTCAGTTTCTTTTCCCGTGTCACCATTCATTTCTACAGGATTCACCAGAAAATCAAGTCACTTGAATTCTTTTAGATTGGGCTGTCCAAATGCATCACCTGGGATTTCAAGCCATGACCTTCCAGTCAACAGTTGAATGCACTACCCGCTAAGCTACCCATCCCCCCTCCTCAAAAAGGATTTAGGAAAGAAGGAAAACTGGTGAAAAATTACAGCCAAAGTCAAATAAAAGGAGTACCATAGGAATACATCTAATATCCATTGAAGATAAAGTGAATACTCGATTCTATGCCTATACCGTAATAAGAATAGAGAAATAAACTTCTCTTGAGGTTCATTAAGAAAGTGCAGCTCATTTATCAATGTTTTACTACATTGGATAATAGTAGAGAAGAACTAAAGCCAAAATGGACATTGAGGAACTGCTGGAAAAGATTTATTTATCAAACTGAACAAATGCTGAGATTTGCAAGAGAGGATGGTAAAATCAGAAGCTACCACATCGGTTTTAGAGTTTCTAGTTCTGAATCATTATAATCATGTATACATGGACATAAGGGCATTCTTAAACTCCCATTTCATATAGTAGTTAGCACGGTAGAGCAATTGTCTGTCATTGGGATTTTAAGCTTAAATGTAAATGAGGTCTCTTTACAACCCCACATACCCGATTGTGACACATACTGCATATTGACTTGATACCAGGTCTCTATTGGAAACTACAGGTAATTAAAAAAGGTACTGCCTCCTCTACCCAATGACAATCCTTAAATCTTCATTATAATCCATTAATCCCTACACTATTACATGGAGTCCTATAACAAAGATTAAAACTGCATTTGTGATGGAGAATTTCCGTCCATGCATAAAAATATGTCCTGGACAAAGAGGCTTTCAAATTTGTATATCCAAAGACACTACAAATTGATTTCACTTCTGGGATTTCAACTTCTGTAATTTGGACGAAAAGGCTGGAAAACCCCAAAACAATAGGTGGAAGTTAAACTTATAAATCTGGAGTATCTGGCGAGAATTCACGGTTTTCCAATTTAAACAAGACTCCATTTCATGGATCAACCACTGCACTTAAAGTGAAATTTTTAGGTACTAGACTCAAAGGTAAACATTTCTCGAAAGCGCAAATATGTATTGTAAAAAATAATTTGGGCACAAAAATATAATAAAAATGTCTCACCATTTGCAGAAAATCTCCAGGAAGATCATATGTTCGAGTCAGATTCGAAATGGAAACTTGTCCCTCACGCTGCAAGCGATCGTTGATTTCTTGAGCAACTCTATTTTGATAACTCTTGTCAATTAATTGACCCAGTATTACAGTATATGCACCTCTCCCATCCTTGGATGAAAGCTCGCTGACACGAGCTTCTACTTGACTCAGGTCCACGGAGAGTATTCTAGCAAGTTCAACCAAATTAATTCTGCCTGAAGAATAAAATTTGGAGATAAAAATGTCACGGTACCTACAACCTAAGCACTGCATAGGGAAATTCAAGAATCAGTTTACCTCCATGAACATACAGCTCATCCAATATCTCTTTGGTGAGATGCTGAGGTGTGACATACTCTTTCCCATCCGTTGTGAAAAGAACATCCAAGAGTTTGAGCTCTAGCAGCTTGGATACAATTTCTATACAGTTATTTTCTGACAGCCTGAGGAAAAACAGCAATTTGACGAAGATAAAGTATCATACTTTCTTAAGTAGAGCAATAAATAAAAACTGATACGCTCAAAACTAAACCCTCCCACAAAAACATATTGACATACCTTAGCAGACGAAACTTTGGGAAACTATAATTGCACACATTGGTGCCATTATTGACCATAGAAATTTTGCTCACACATAAAGTAAAACAAATAACGAAAAACAGAATATAATACAAACCTCTGAACTGTGCAACTAAGCTGGGCCCGCTGAAAATCTGCGGCTAACCGCTTGATCTCTTCCCAGTCTACAGCTGCCATGTTGGCGGTATGACAAAAGAATGTCGACGTGCGTACACAATCGCGGGAGAGAAGCTCTTCCCCCCCCTCACCCATCCAGGAATGTCAGGCGGCAACTGTAAAATTATTTTGCTCGCACAGCATGACTCCTGTGGTGTTGCATTGGTTACTACTACATCAAGGTTCTCAGACATAAATACACTTCAAGAACCTTGGGTTACTATCACCACCATATGCACCCGTTCCGCTCCAACCTGGGGGGCGAAGCATCTTAATGGCCAATGGTTTACATACTACTGAAGTTCTCGGCGGTAATTTGCGCCAAGGCCCAAGGAGATGTGCTTTCGGATTTATCCCATAGTTGTTACTAATACCAACAACTGTATCAGACAGGTCTAGGTTATGCGCATATTGGGAGGCTCTAAGTAAAGGTGAACAGAAAAATATCCCTGTACGGTGGTGAGAAAACAATGACCATCACCTGCACTAGCTTGAGTCAACATTAGCATAACTATTAGCCATAGTTATGAAGGTTAATTGCTCAAAACCTTTACTAAGGATATTATCTACACGATACCCCGCAAATCTCGTATGGCTAGGGTGCTTTAGCACTAGCCATGCCAGCTTGTAATAGTCAAGTTTTCTCGTTTCAATTTGATTTTTTCAGACATGAATTTGCGTAAATATAGTTCAATGCTGAAAACATTTCACCCTTGCCCGATTGAACCCGCGACCTTTAGAACCACAAGATCGCGTGTTACCCCTAGGCCAACTCTCCTCCATATAGAGTCCCTAACTTGCAATCAACATACCGAGTATGACTTCCCAATCATGCTCCTGTAGTGGTCCCCTAATGTCCTCAAGATGGACAATTTCAGTTGGAAGTGCCTCCACAGTTAAGATTTCAACTTACCACTCAAACAGCAGCTCATTCTGGCCTAAAAACTCGGGAGACAATTTACTCTCAAATAAATAAGGCAACTTTAAAATTATCAGTTTATTTGACAAGGTTGTTAACATTCTGTCATCGACATAAAATGCGCTATTCTTTAGTAGTCCTCTACAGCACAATGACAATTGCACAATAATAATCCATGAAGTAATAGCCACCAGAGACAATTCACAGAAGTCAGTAGCATGATTACATACTGCTCCACAGACATTAAATGAAACTGCATCATGAGTTTGACAAACACTAACATCACTGGCTAACTTTACTTGCAGTACTATACACGTAAGAAAAATAAAATTGAGTAGTTTATTAACTACAATAGTGAAATACTTTATTGAATGTCACACATCAAACATTCATCAGGAATTAAGTGCTATAGCTCCACAACACTGTGAAATTAAACATCACAATATGTCCATTAGGTTTTGGTAGGTGTGTGAAAGCATTTTCTGCACAGTCTTGGTTAACCACATACAACCCCTTCGAGGAGACGTGAAAGATCAAATAAAATAGTCTTTTTCTTGTCTACCGCCCTTCAACTGCGAAAGAAAATTAAAAGTTAATGCCAGAACCATACACACATCACAAGTTGTGGATTTACTACTACTGTCAGAGAGAGAGTTCAAAGTTTGTTTTTCATCAAAAAGTACAGAAATATAAGTTCATCATATCCAAAACTATAATAAGTGCACAATATGCTACTCACTGTATGAGGAGAGATCAATTTCATCAGGTAATTCTGTAATGTTAACGTCGAACCTATCTTGTACATCATTTAATATCTTTGCATCTCCTTCATCGCTGACAAAAGTTATGGCCAAACCCTGAAATGGGATGTTGAAATTAAGTTTTTTTTATTACCTTTAAGTCTCATACCTTCAAAGAGATCACATACCTTGGTCCCAAATCTACCAGCTCGTGCTACTCTATGTAAGTAGGTATCTGAGTCTTCAGGCATGTCATAATTGAAAACTATGTTCACTCTCTCAATATCCATGCCTCGGCCAAAGAGATTGGTAGCCACCAATATTCGCTAAAATTGAAGTAGAAAATATTAGAAAACTGGAAACTCAAGCTGTCATACAATGATAAAATTAATGTATCAGAATGAGATAAATAATCAATGAAATCATATGTCCCTATCTTATTTTCATCATCTGAGTGACAATAAAAAAATCAATTATAACTATACAAACCTTTTGAAAGTCCTTAAACTGCTGATAACGAGAAAGCCTTTCTTCCTGTGTCATACCCCTGTGTATTGCAATAGCAGGAAAATTCTGTTCTATCAACAACTGTGCTAGTGCCATGCACCTCTGAACAGATTTTACAAAAATAACCACCTGTAAAAAATGGCATTAGCATATACACTAATTGAAAGCTGTAGTAGGCTAATTATTTTCAAGAAATGGAGCTCACCTGGTTAAATTCCAAAACATCAAGTAATTCAAATAGTTTTTTGTTCTTCTCATTCTCCTTCAACTTCACATAATGCTGCTGCAGTCCATGAAGAGTGAGTTTTGCTTCATCATCAACATACACTTCCATAGGCTGTTCCCCAACATAAAGAAGAAACAACAACAAACATGGCACATTTAAACAAACAACACCCCAGCCTTATATCCCAGTCAACATTTAAAAAATTGAAAATCTGAATATTAACTTTAAGCACAAAAAAGTAGGCAATAAAAAAATGATAACACCCTTGATAAAATTTACTGCTTTAACTCATGCAATTTAAATCCCTATAACCCTGGACTGGGGTAGTTTCTGCCTGACATCTGAATTTTTTGTTGTCTGATCAGAGTGATGGAATGTAGGGAAAATTCTCACCACCAATGTTACCTGCCCCAGTTTCTACATACGGTTTCGTTGGTAGAGGCTGGGAAATCCTCCACCACTGGACCTCCATGCAAAGGGGTGATAGACGTTGGAGAAAGATAATGCCGATGATCCAAACAGGCAGTTGCATTTAACATCAATCCTTAACCCCTTTCTCATCACAGGCCCATTAGCCCACCATTTATATCCCATTTCAATAAAGAATCCTCTATCGGTCATGATACCATGTTTTCATGTTAATGCCATTACTGTAGCAGCCTAACACCCTGACCAACCCTAACTTAATCTTCATTTCTTCTCTTCTCTCTTCATTTCTTGCAATCTTCGGTTCTTCTTTTCTTCTCCTACCCAGCTAACCCATTCCCACACCCCAACAATTCAAAACTCAAAGCAGGTTCAAACAATGCTTCAACTCCAATTCAGTTTCAATAGCAAGATAATGTGGCAAGGAATTGAACTTAAAACTTGGAAGACCGACCGGAATTAAGTTTGGATCGACAGATGTCTGGCTCTAAAATGGTATTGCAATTCGAGAACCTAACATAACTCCAGGCTCAGCCCCAAACTCAAGAGCCCACACTCTGATACAACACCTTCCCACAGGGCATCAACCTAACCCAACATAGTTTAAACTAAGTGACGGATATGTAACAATTCGGAGGATAAATTACATCTTGCATAAACTTCTTGCAAACAGGCCTGACGTCCTTGCTCAGTGTGGCACTAAACATCATGACCTGCTTTCCATGGGGGGTGTTGCGGAATATTTCTTGCACATCTCTCCTCATATCTACAAGAACAGAAGTAATGGCAATGAATATTATGATCTTGATCACACAACAAAATGTTCTTAAATTTAAATTAAATTGCATGTTTGGTGGTAGCGTACTTCTTTCCCAAATGGGAAGAAGCATAGAACCACCATGTTTAATGTACACAGTTTAAAAACGCCAGACTGAAAATTACAAGAGCCTGGAGCTGGGACTGTGATTCACTAAAATTAGGAAATTTAAAAAAAAAGCATATACTTAAGGACTCCACTATATCATGTATTCTAAAAACTGATTATGCACACCTAATAGCTCCAACATTTTGTCACATTCATCAAGAATGAAGTGCTTTAAATGCTTCAGCACCAACTTCTTGGAGCTAACCAGGGCAAGAATACGACCTGGAGTTCCAACTACAATGTGCGGGCAACTGTTTTTAAGGACTTCCTCATCCTTTTGGATGGGGAGACCACCAAAAAACACACCAACCTAAAAGAAAATATTTTTAATTAATCACCATGAACAACATAGCAAAATTAAGAAATAGAACATTGGTGAAGAGTTAATCCACATAGAAATACTAACTCCACTATATATTTTGAAAGAAAAATATGTAAATAACCCACCTTAATGGCTGGCATGTACTTAGAGAATCTCTCGTACTCCTTGCTAATTTGAAATGCAAGTTCTCGGGTGTGGCACATTACAAGGACATGAACTTGATTTTCATTAATTTCCAGTTGCTGCAAGGTGGCCAGTACGAAAACCGCAGTTTTACCCATACCAGATTTTGCCTGGCATAGGATGTCCATTCCAAGAACAGCCTGAGGTATGCACTCATGTTGAACTGTAATATTAAAAAAAAAGTCAATGAAATACACGCAATTAACAGTAACCTATCACATAAATTTAACCAGTAACTGAAATTTGCAACTTTATGTTGTAGCTCAAAATTCTTTTTCATGGGGGAATTTCCTCCCACAACCATTGCCTCCATGAATACATTTAAGAATAAAAAATATTTTATAAATTCGTGGCGAATGAAGACATGATCATCAAAATTTTTGTGGCACTCACTAGATTTTAAGCGGTAAAAAGAAAAAATAACGATTGAAAAAGGTTTCAATGATATTTACGATCCCTTAACGGGAAGAAGCTTGAAGAGCTGTCATACTGACTAATCAAGGATTACACATGGCACACGCGAAATGACCAAACCACTCTTCAGATAAAAACATCCTTCGGCGAAGACAAATGGTCTTACTTTTACTCAATCGAGGTGCTTAAGTGTGAAAATGAAGCACAAAATTGGTTTACGGTATAAGAACACCTTTGCTTGCTGTAATTACTAGCTTTGATCCACACACAAATGTGCCAATCCACGGAACACGACGTAGACAGAATAATTTCCTACGATAGACGGCCTTATGAAAACTCGAAACGGTAGATATAAAAGTTTCAATACACGTGGTAAAAATCGCAACGGCCATTTTGATTATTAAATTTTGAAAGAAATACCTTCTGATGGATGTTCAAAACCGCAGTCTGCAATGGCTCTCAAGATTTCCGGCTTCAGAAGAAAATCCCGGAAGCCTGAACTGTGTATGGAAACGTATGTTCCTTTGACATCTTTTTTGGTCGCAACGTCTCCCGAGCCATCAACGACCGTAGTCTCATTCTGCTCCTCATCCTCGTAGTCCAAAAGATCATCGTTGTCTGCCATTGCGATAAAATTTACGGATCAACACTGAACACTAGAGGGAGAAGAAAAGAGATGGTTAATATTCCCCAAGAAAATCAATAGCAATTGGACCTACGTCACTAACTAATCTCTACTACGTATTACTCATTAGCGACAATTTATTGTTAATTATATCATATTAATTCTTTTATGTACAATAGGAACTTTTTCTAATGGAGAATAACAAATATATCATTAGATGAAGAGAGATACTATTTTAACACAACTCACCAGGAGACGATCTGACCGGCAATGGACGCTAACAAGTAGCAATGGCGTCGTTTTCGGTGATAGTAGTCAACTTAGATTAGATAAAAATGTTTATATTTATAAATGTCATATAAAGTAGTAAAATATGGATTAATAAATGTAAAATAATATTTTTAAATTTTATTTAACAATTTATGGGATATTTAGAGACAAAATATAACAACCTATTATAATAAGTTTTCGCACTGAACTTCACTTCCGCCCTTTGGACAGGATTGCCAAACCCATGATGAAGAAGCTTCCAAAATCATGGCAAACGCAGGAATATCCCTGCGCCAAAACGCCTCCACTTCCTTCGTTCGTTTCAAGACAACCACAAAACTGGACAGTTCTTTTTTAATTGGCCATTTTTAATCGTTTTATTAATTTTACAAAAATATAAATGCATAACTAAGTAGGTCAACGCAAGCTAAGAAAATTTGACATTTTTAGGCGGGCGTTTTGAAAATTGACAGGTGGTTATTTGAGGTAAATATTGTTTGACGCCGCAAATACAGGTTATTCATCTCTAAGACTAAAGGCATCGTTTGATAGGCTATAGGAATAATTTGTTTTACCTAGTCATGTAGAACGACAAATGGAATTCATTGCGAGGCAGTTCTTTTTCTACTATTCCTGTACCACCTGTACTTTATTGCAGGAAATGAACTATGAATTTAGGAAAGAAAATGTAAAAAAGTCGTCCGTTATTTCCAAACTATATCGATCATCAGCATAAAATCAGAAACAAATATGCAGTTAACAGATATCAACTCGAATATTATTCCAGCGGCGAGGGTAGGTTTCTATAAGCTTTCCCAGTTTGCCATATGTGCCTAAACTTGTACTTTACATTGCAACGTACATGGCCAGGTTTAAGCCAGGCGTATAATGGTTCAACCATTGGTCATAAACTCAAAATATACCTGTATCTCATAGTTAAGGAGTGATTACACGATGCATATAATTGCGCAAGTTGATGCTATTACAATTGCACGATCAAAAATTCATCGTGTTAACACATAAACTTGCGCGATTGCTTGAACATATGCACGAAAAATACCCCCAGTGCGCCTGTTTTGATTCCCGGCAAACGGCTCGTTTATCTGTTTTTGGATTTTTACTACTCTGACCGCTGCATTCACTACATTCACTACTACTGCATTACCTGATCTCACTCTACTGTAATCGGGAGCTATCCATGCCCTCATCGTGTTGTTTTGCCTCCCGGTGTCATTCTGAATGCCTCTCCAGCCTCTCTGTCTTCCAAGGCATATTCCTCGTGTACCATACTCAACAGCCCTCTACCTTCCTCCCTCCTCTGAAGACACAGCTGTCTTGTCCAATATGCTCTTCTCCTTCTATTACGTCTGTACAGTGTTTCTGCAGCCCCAATCATGACGGATCTTGTAAGCATATGAAAAAATCCACAGTGAAAAATCATTCGCCTGAACCGGGACTCGAACACGGATCCCTCGATTCGAGGGATCCGGGTTCGAGTCCCGGTTCAGGCGAATGATTTTCTCATTGTGGATTT